>PVIR01015047.1:0-39034 GCA_004026965.1 Petromus typicus | reverse complement strand
CACAAAGCGAGACCCTGTCTCAAAAAACCTAAAAAAAGATAAGCAAAAAGAAAAGAGAATACAATTCTCTGCGGGGCCGGGTCTGGTGCACACACCTGTAATCCTCTCACTTGGGAGGATGAGGCAGGAGGATCACCATGACTTCTAGGCCAGCATGGGCTACAAAGTAGTTCAAGAGCAGCCTAAACTACATATATCCTGCTTTAAAGCAACAACAGCAAAAATCTGTGGCTGCCCTTCTGTTGAAGAAGCTATGCTGCACAAATGAATTCATTTCCCAAAGACCACACTACTTAGCCATCTCTGTATAATTACTTCAAAAGGGAGGACTTGTGGGCCGGGGATTTAGCTCAGTGGTTCCGGCGCCTGTGTTGCAAGCGTTACGACCCGGGTTCGATTCCCCCGGTAACCACATAACAATACTGGGCGTGGAGACTCACCCCAGCAGCAACCAGTACCCACATACCACAGTGCCGGGCGTGGTGGCTCACGCCTGTAATCCCAGCACTCGGGAGGCAGAGGCAGGAGGACTGCTGTGATGTGAGTTTGAGGCTGAGCTCAGGGCCAGCCTGAACCACAAAAAGTGAGACCCTGTCTCAAAAAAAAAAAAAAAAAGGGAGGACTTGTGTGTGTCAGAAATGTGGACCCAGCTTAGCTGAGTGTCCTGGGTTCAGGGTCTCCTGGCAGGCTCCAACCAGCCTGTCAGCCAGGGCTAAGATCCTTCAGCCAGGGCTGCAGGCTCGGTTGAAGGCTGTGCGGCGGAAGGATCTTCCCAACACTCAGCTCCTGAAGGAATGAACACAGGACCGGGGGCCTGTGTCCTTACTGCTTGTATGCTGGAGGCTTCTCTCAGCTTCTTAATGTGTGTATCTCCACAGACAGCGGGAGCCAGCTGCAACCACCAAAGCAAGAAATCAGCCAGTCTTTGTAACACTGTCATGAGAGACAGCACACTATTTTTGCTGTCCAGTACCCTCGGCTCCTGGTTTCACTTTGATTTACCATGGTCTGAAATTAAATGGAAAATTCCTGAAATCAATGATGTTTTAAATTACATGCTATTGGGCCGGGATTTAGCTCAGTGGTTCCTGCGCTTGCCTGGTAAGCACAAGGTCACAAGTTCGATCCCTGGTACCACATACCACACTGCCAGGCATCGTGGCTCACACCTATAATCCCAGCACTCGGGAGGCAGAGGTAGGAGGATTGCTGTGAGTTTGAGGCTCACCTGGGCTACACAGTGAGTTCAGGGCCAGCCGGAATTACAAAGTGAGACCCTGTCTCTAAATAAATAAATAACATGCTATTCAGAAGTGTACTGAAATCTCACCCCTTCCCACTCGAGTCTGCCCTGAATTAGCCCTCTGTCCAGTGTATACACACTGTACACCATCTCATTAGCCACCTTATCAGACTGATTGGCTCCACCCAAGGCTGTGGTCAGGTCACCTTTATCTAAATGACTCCCAGAACATTAGTGTAGTTCAGGGAAGTTGTAAAATTTGTTCTTTAAATGGAAAGGTGAGTTTTCAACTTACCAAGAAAAGAAAACAATCACATGCTGAGGTTGCTAAGATGGAGGAAGAAGGAATCTTTGTATCTGTGAAGTTGCAAAAAGCACCTGGGCTAATCTTCCCATCACACCTCAAACTGCAAAAGTCACATGCAAACTGCAAAAGTCGAAGCTTTGGCATGTGACAACTGCTTAGATAAGATGGAAAAGGCAGTCAAAAGGCGTGGTACTCTCTGTGGCTTCAGGCATGCACTAGGGGTCCCCTGAAGAAAAGGGGAAGACTGTTGTATTAACCTGAAGTGGGTCACAGGTCCAGATCATACTCCATTTTCCAAGACTGAATACCACAGGGTGACCTTCAGAAGCCACTTTGGAGGCTGCCGACCACAGCCCCAAGAACAGTGCAGTGGCAACAGCAGAGCCCACCTTGTGCCCCTCTCCGTACCACAGCCACACAAGCAAGGTACCACACATGAAGTGAATGATATCCCCCGGCGTCTGCCCTCCTTCCTGGTTCTTACGACACCGAGCTCACTCCCACGCCAGGACTTTACAGTGAGTATGAGGCCAGCCTGCACTAGAGTGAGGGCCTGGGTCTCAAAAGAACAAAAAAGAAAACTGAGGCTCAGAGTTCAGACACTTGCCAAGGTCAGCACAAAGCACTGCTGCAGAACTTAAACTCGCAGCTCACCTGCTAACTTGCTTTAAGTAAAGACTTACACGACAGGACTATTTTCCACAGCAACCTCCCACCCATGAACCTTGACCTCTGGGCTGGCACATCAGAACTTCTGTGAAGGAGAGGCTGGACACACACAGGCTTCGGGTCAGGAGGGTGCCAGGGATAAAGGCCCAGGCAAAGCCATGGCTACTAACCCAGCACCCACGACAGCCTAAAGGAGCTCTCTTCAAATGCACCTTTTGATAGCTAACTGCCATCTCCACCTGAGTGACAAATGCGCAGCTGACTGGGTCAGCTTGGTTCTGGGCCACCCCTTCGGTAGCAGCGCCAACACATACGCCATTAGGACTGGAATGGAATGAGGAGAAAGAAGCCTCCCATGGGTGTCTTCCCAGCTCATTGTCACCATGGCCTTGGGACTTCAGCCCCTTCAGCAGGACCGTGCAGTGGGCTCTAGGTCTTCCACCTCTGCCGGCCAGATGATCCTGCTCTCCAGCAGACAGCCTCCCCTGCCCTTCCCACGCAGCTCTGCAGGCGGCCCTGTGAGCCCGCCCTCCCTGTAAGTGCATGTCATTACTCATGGGAGCCCGGGCACGTACGCTTTCAGAGCTGATCTCTTCATCACCCGTAAGGCCCCACGTCACAGCACTTGTGTTCTCCTTAGAATACAGCATTCGAGTCAGTTTGTGTATCTTATTCACCATTACATACCTTATCCCTAAAATAGTACTTACCACCTAGTAAGTACTCAGCAAATGTATGCTGAAAGGTATTAAGTACTTTCCAAGTACCAGCTAGTACTTGAGGAGGACAGAGACGAGAAATCTTATCGTGGCATTAAGAGACATTCCTCTCTTTATTTTTTTGTTACTAGGTACCAACTCAGGCCAGTGCACCTGCCAGCAGGCACAGCGCCACTGAGCTACATCCCCAGCTCAACCCTTTCTGTTGTGTTTCTGAGACAGGATCTCCCTTTGTGGTACGGGCTGCTCTCGAACTCATGCCAACCCTCCTGCCTCAGCCACTGAAACATTCCTTTGTCCAGCAAGAGAATGAAGCTCCGAGTTTCCAGAGGGGAAACCAGGATCGGCTGACCACAGTAGCCACACATCGCAGCCTCTATGCCCGCGGTTCCCCGCTCCTAAGTGAGGTATCTCCATCGACCGTCTGTGATAACTGCACCATTTAGCAAGGATGGCGCTCCCTGCTCCTCCTCACTGTGCGGAGACAAAGGCTACACTAGCACTGTGTACCTTCAGCACCTCCAACTGACATTCCTCTTTAATGAAGAGTGAAGGAGGGGTATAAAGGAGAAAGAAGAGTACATCAGGAACAAGAATGGGCCTGGAACCCTGGCCAGAAACAACATCTGGACAGAGTGAGGTTTCGCTAAAGGGCACACAATCTACCTGACTGTACATGGCAGCCCAAGGTTTTTATTTCCTGCTCTGAATGCCAATTGAGATAAAACAGAAAACTGCCAAAGTAGTAGACGTGGCCGGAGTTTAAACAGTACTATTCCACTTGTTATGTGTTTTCCAAAGGCTGCACCTTTCAAAGCACCAAGAGACCCAGAAACCCCCAGAATGTGCTGAGGTAGAGGAAAGGGAACCATGAAAGGCAAAAAAATAAAACAGACAAACGAGTACGAAAAATCACACCTCAAAAAACACTTTAATTCCAGCCTAACAGCGCCAGGTGCAATGTCTGGGGACAGACTCTGGGTACAATGCTGTGTGGCGACCACGCATTCACACACGGCTCCAAGAAGGCCCCCAGAGGGGGACTTACCTTCAGGGACTGAGCCAAAGAGGGGAGGGGCGGCCCCAGAACAAGGGCAGGGGCAGACCTGGGGAAAAGGTGCTACTTCTTGGCAAAGGAGATCTTCATGGCGTTGTTCTGAGTGATCTTAAAGCCCTGCAGGGCGTCCCGAGCTGCTCCCGCCTGCACCTCATTGTCAAACTCCACGAAGGCGATGTCGTGCCGCCCGGGCACCAGGCGGACCTCCTTGAAGCCAGGGAACCTGGGAGAAAGAATGACAGACCTCAGGTCCAGCACAGCACTTGTCCCTAACATTTTGGCACCCTGTAGGTACAGGACAGGAATGATGCTGAACTCCCTATAATACGTGGGCAGGCCCTTGTGACAAAGGATTACCTCACCCAAAATGTACCTAGTGGGCCGGGGATTTAGCTCAGTGGTTCCGGTGTCTGCCTGGCAAGTATGTCACAAGATCACTCCTCAGCACCACATACCACAGTGCTGAGCATGGTGGCTCACACCTGTAATTCCAGCACTTGGAGGCAGAGGCAGGAGGATTGCTGTGAGTTTAAGGCTAGCCTGGGCTACATAGCAAGCTCAGGGTCAGCTTGAACTATAAAGCGAGACCCTGTCTCAAAAAAAAATCCAAAATGAAAAAAAAAAAAAAATCCAAAATGTGCCTAGTACTAAAACTAAAACTTATGTAAAAATCTTACCCACTCCTACAACCACAGCCTAGCTCTGGACTGAGCCCCTTCCCCATCACAGCCCACCTCTGCATCCAGAAGTGATCAATATGTTTATTTTTATTGTTGTTGCTACTGTCAGAGGTTTTTGGGACAGGGTTTCACTACACAGTTGTGACTAGCACTGAACTCAGGATCCTCCCCCTCAGCCTCCAGAGCACTAGATCACTGTGTGGCTCACCGTGTCCACCTCTAACATAATGTTACTCTAACGTGGTTCTTCTCATTCCTTGCTGCCTTCTCCTTTAGGCAACCCTCATGTTTACTGGGCACTGCTTCCCATCCTTATTTTTATAAAATACGTATTATTTGTGGGCATGCTACACAAGTTAAATGGTTTTCCTACTTTATTCAGTCTCAAAAAAATTTCCTCTCAGTGATGAAGAACCGTCCAGCTGGCATGGTGGCACATGCTTGTAATCTCAGCACTAGGGAGGCTGAGGCAGCAGGATTACTTCTAGTTCGGGGCCAGCCGGGGCTAGAGTGAGTTCAATGTTTGCCTGATCTACATAGTGAGACCCTGTCTCAGGAGGGGAAAAAAAAGAATTTTTATGAAGTACACTACAAGGTGAGCTTATCCAGACCCATTCCCTCCATCCCAGGCACTCTGCACATGGCCCATGTACCTCAGTGCCCCAAGCAGAACACAGGAGTTTCCGTATCATCACCTCCCACACTTATCGCTTTGAACATGCCAATTTTACCAGTCTACCCAGTGCTCAGTATCTCACTACTATTTTACACACTCCATATTTGCATTTCAACTTTTTTTTTCCTGTTTGTTGCAAGAGGGCCAGTGTAAAGCCGGGTAGCCTTGAACTTGCTGCAATCCTCCTGCTTCAGCCTCCTGCGTGGTGGGATTATGGACATGCCCCATGCCTGACTCACTTTTCTCCATTTTAGAGATTAGAAAAATGAGGATCAGAGCCTAGTCACCCCTCAGACCCCAACAAAGGCTCATGGAGGTGAGCGGCCCTAGCTGCAATAACCCTTTCCACCTTGCCACATCCCCCACGGGCAGGAGCACAGCCACAACTTCCTCCTCTTGCTCCTTCCTTTCACACCCCTGGTCACTGTCTCTCCTGCCAAGCCTGAGCTGGCTCAGGGCTCCTCCAGCAGAACTGGAGAGTCCATTCCCATGGTGGTGTGTTCTGGCCACCTCACCCCAGCCCCATCCCGACCACAGCCCCCACTTACTGGTTGAAAAGCATAGACAACATGAGCTCGTTGGTCTCCTCTGGCAGGTTGGTGAGGAACAGGATATGATTTGGTGGGTTCTCCGAGAGCTGCCGGGAAGGGAAGCCAGCCCATTAGCATAGGAGCCAAGTCTAGCAGATCTAGGAGATCCACACTGGGCCTGCTCACGGACCTCTCCCTGCTTGGACTCTGAGCCTCCACCAGCTCCCCAAGGTGCAGGCGACCTGTACTCCCAGAGCTGCAGCCCACAGGCCTTAAGAGACAGACATTTACTTTTCTCTTCTGGCCGCTGCTGTATCCTGCAAGTGCAAAGCAAGGCCTCGAACACAAGAATGTGCTCAGTAAGGGATGAGTCTAGATGCAGCCACTGCTCCCACCCCAGCCAACCTCCAGGGCCTCCTCTGTGGTCCAGCCCCAGCCCCACCACTGTGTGCTCACCCCTCTGGATGCTACTGCAGTATCACCTTCTCGGGGGAGTACCTTCATCCCACAACTTAAGAGAGCCCCACACCAGTGCCCTCTAAACTCACACTCCATTTACTGAGACCCTGAGAGGACTAGACACTTACAGGCTGGGCAGGTGGCATCTGCCCTGGCATAAGCTGCTGCGGGGGCATGGCCCCAGGTGGAAGCTGGCCTGGTGCGAGGCCTGGCGGAGGGATCATGCCAGGAGGCGGCATGTAGGGTGGCTGGCCCGGCATGTGGTGCATGATGCGGGGTGCCTGGGTCATTGGTGGCATACCCTGTGGAGAGAGAGGGCAAGACTGACACAGAGGAAGGAGGCGGCGAGGTTTTGGTCTCCATAGAAGGCAGAGGAGCAAAGGACATTTTAAAAAGCCCAAGAGATGAGAGACGAAAGGTGAAAGACTGAGACTTGAAAAGAGGCAAGAAAAACACCCTCAGAGTTCTGGGTTCAAGCCTAGCCTGAGGAACTTAGCAAGACCTTCTTTCAAACAATGGGCTAAGCTGGGCTACACAGTAAGTTCAAGGCCAGCCTGGACTACACGGAGAGACTGACTCTCCAAATCAATCAATCAATCAAAACCCAAAGAAAGAGACACCTAGGGAGAAACAAAGACAGCGAAGGGTTCCTGACATAGGTGAGGGGCAGAGTGCTTGCCCAGCATGCAAGTGTCTCTAGGTTTGAACCTCAGCACAGCTAGGGTGGAGCGCAGAGATGGGAAGAAATGGCAGGGGCAAGTACAGAACGACATGGCTGTTGGCAAGAAAGGGTGGAAAGACTGTCTGACGGCACGCAGCACACAGCAAGAGCCGGAATCCCAATCGGAAGAGTGAAACGTGGAAGAAAGGGCAGACACAGCAGAGAGGAGTGCCAACACTAGGGAAGCCCAGCAGAAACACAGACACTACCGCCCGCTCCAACCTAGGGAGACCCGACCCACTCTGGGCGCCACGGAACTCCTGAGTCAGACACAGAAACTCCGAGTCGGAAGCAGTGGGTCCAATTCACTCATCTTCCTCACTGAGCATTCCCTGTTTTCTTCTGGAACCTTCGGTGTCACACTCAGATCTATGCATCTGCTCAAGTTAATTTCCTATTCAGTACAAGGTGGGACTGATTTTTACCCTTACAACTTCAATGGCCCATTATTTAACTAACAGAGAGATCAGTCCTAGTACTGTTGTACCTTGATCACACACCAAATAACCAACATCGGTGCTTGTCTCCAGGCAGTTCTGTTTCTGCCTCACTGCTCCAACTTCCTGCCCTCAGAGCGCCTGCACATCATCCTGACTGCTGGAACTATCTCGTTTCACTCACTGTTGAGTGAAGCTGTTGAGGTCTCAGAATGCTCCAGCCTATAAATTACTTCAGTGTCACATAGTTTTGCACACTTTTTGTGGGTTTACTCCTTGGTGCTTCTTTTCTTTTTTTCCCCAGTACAAGGGATCGAACTCAGGACCTTGCTCTTTTGAGGCAGATACAATGCCACTGAGCCACGTCCCCAGACCTTGGTGCTTATTTTCAATATGAGCTCTATCTGCTTCTATCTAACATCTCGAAATAATGATTATTTTATTTTTCTTTTTTTTTTTTTTTGAGACAGGGTCTCACTTTGTGGTTCAGGCTGGCCCCGAGCTCATTCTCAAACTCACATCACAGCAATCCTTCTGCCTCCGCCTCCCAAGTGCTGGGATGACAGGCGTGAGCCACCATGCCCGGCACTGTGGTATGTGGCACTGGTTGCTGTTGGGCGTGAGTCTCCACACCCGAATAATGATTTTTTTTTAAACACTGACTTTGTATCTACTGATTTTTCCAAATTAAATCACTTATAAATCCAGACAGTTAGATTCTCTAAGATTTCCTACAGGGACACTGACTTAAAAGACAAACAGCAAAGACAAGGTTGAGGAAAAAAAGCAGGCTACAGACATGAAGAAAAGATGGATTTCCAGAAGAAACATTAAGGGGAGAATAGGCAATTCAAGTAGACACGACCACCCAGCCATTCAGCCTCTCACCCCAAGACAGACACATCTGTAAAGGAATGGAGCCTGAATTCCCACACAATGCTCCCCACCCTGCGCCCTGCCGGGTCACACTGAAGGAGGCCTGGTGGCAAAAGGAAGTGTCTGTGCCTTGGCTTACCGGGACAGGGCCCTGGACAGCTCCCACCACAGGGGCAGCCGCGCCACCCTGCACATTCTTCTTGGCAGACGGTGTCTCCTGGCTCTTGGGCTTCCTCTTTTCCCGCTTGCGGTCCCGCTCCACAAACGTACCCTTCATCTTGGCAATAATATCTGAGTCAGTCTTGGCATACTGGATGCGCTATCAAAGAGAGCAGGAGGATTAGGGGATGGAATTCAGAGCCAAACCGCATGGGTCCAAAAATCAGACCTCACCAGGAAAAGTGCTGGCCCACCACGTGTGATGCCCAGGGCTCAGTTCCAATACTACCAAAGAAAAAAGGAAAGAAATCACTTGGCTTTAATTTCCTCAACTATAAAATGGGGATTATGAAGTTTTCCACTTCGAAAGACTATTGTGAAGATTAAATGAATGTAGAGTGCTCAGAATAAATAGTGGCGTGTCCAACACAGAGCAAGGGCTCAGCGGTTAGGGTTTGATATTTTCTAACAGTAGGACTGCCTTAGCACCAGGCCAGAGGCGGACCCCAAGGAGGCAGCGCTGGCTCAGAAGCACAGGCAGAGGGTTCTACCCAGTCTCACCAGTCAGCCCTCTGTGGAGGCCTCGCCACTGCCTGGTCTCAGTCTAGGCTCTGGGACAGGGCAGCAAGCAGTACAGACAAAAGGCCCTGCCGAACGGAGAAGCAGATGTGACGTGTGGTGGAGTCCATTTTTCAGGCAAGGTGGCTAGGAGAGCAATGAGGCTGCATGAGCACAGAAGCACAGAGGGAAGGGTGGGGTAAGCTGTGAGGACACTGGGAGGTCTTATAGCAAAGGGACAGTCCTGCCGAGAGCTTGGGCCTGCATACTGTGTTCTGGAAACAGCAGTAAGGCCGAGAGGATGAGAGGGAGGAGACAAGGTTATAAAACCAGGGGCCCTGGGAAAGCCTGGTGTTTCCTAGGAAGACGAGAGCTGCGGTGTGCTGCGAGCAGCAGTCCCAGTAGGGTGAACAGGGCACTGACATCACCCTGATGGACAAGGGTGGTGGCGAGGACCAGGCCAGCAGCAGGAAAGAATAAGATGCAGCCAGCTTGTAGATATTTTGAAGGTAGAACTAACAGGATTTTCTGACAAAATTCACACATACTCAAGTGTCTGATGTGTTTCTAATTTATGGGGGCAGGGGCAAAAAATTTTACTTATTTATTTTTGTTTTACTTTATCTGGAGACAGGCTCTCACTGTAGTGTAGCAGCCTTCCAACTTGTGAGAATCCTCCCGCCTCAGCTCCCTGAGGGCTAAGATGCATGGTTTTTAAACCTTAAGGGTCAATTACTAGATGCTTGAGGAAGGCACCTGGGAAGATGTAGCAACAACAAACCGCTGTACCCAGAGCTGACAGGTGCCTGCTCTTCCCACAGCCTCCTGCCTCCCTTGTGATCCAGCCCCAGGGAGCTGATTCAGAAGACGCATTCCAACTGGCTAATCTAAAAACTGACAGGGCAGTGAGGGAAAAGGCGCAAAGGCCTGTGCCTGCCAGCAATCCATGAGGAACCGCCATCCAGAAGACTCTGAGCCACTCCTCACCTCCCAGACTGTAGGCTCCTGCACATCCACCGGGCCTCTGGGGACATCTGAAACGCTTCCTCTCACCCTGACCTACCCAAAACCCTCCCACCTCAAAGCAAGAGCCAGCCTCACCCTGGCGAGCTGACCCTCAGCCCCCTTCCTCTACTCACTCTGCCCAACAGCCAGAGCAGCTCCTCGAGCTCTCCCACGGCTCAACACCCAGGATAAAGTCTGCTTTCAGGACAACTTCAGGCCCTTAGCCTGGCATCTGTCACATTCCACGCCATGCACCTCCGCGCTACACAACTTAACTGACTCTCTTCCTCAGTCGAAGACTGTTATCTCTGGGCCTCACGGCTCGGTGTCTCTCCTCGCCCAGCTGAGCCTTCTGCTCCTTTAAGTCTCACTTCACGCAGAAAGCCCTGCCCCCACACACACAAACAAGGTGAGTGTCTCCCCTCCGCTCTGAGCTCCCCCCTTCCCAGTCTGACTCCTGGGCCTGCAGCTCCCCATCCGGTCCTCACCACTCTGCACTCTGCCTGTGCTGTCCCACGGCACTGTGGGCCTGGACAGGTGGGGCTGGGGACCCTTCAGTCACAGTGTGTGCCACACTTGGTTCCAGGAAAAGAAAATGCCAAGGAGTCAGTGAGACAGAGTCCATCCTTAGGGTATTAGACAAGAGTGGACAGGAAGTTCGGGCCCATCCCTGCGCACACCCACACAGGAGTACACACATCCACAATCCACACCCACAATGCTCACCATGGGCTTGTCGTAGAAGGGGAAACCTTGCATGGAGCGCAGGGCATTGGTGGCGCTGCTGACCTCCTTAAAGATGACAAAGGCCTGGCCCCTCATCTTCAGGCTCCGTGATACCAGGATATCCAGGATCTGGCCAAACTGGGAGAAGATAGCATACAGCGACTTCTTCAGCTCTGCAATTGAGGGAGAAAAAGACCCATGGTGTTGTCCAGGAGTTTCAGCGCTGAATCAAGGGCTTAAGCTCCTGTTCTGAGTTAAACCCCAGACAAGAGACAGTACCCAGAATGCCACAGGTCAGTAATCCTCAAGATCCTATAACAATGGGAACTACAATGGGATCCTATAACAGGCAGGAACTACTCTTAACTACAAGACAAGGACAGCCATGGTACCTGCCACTAAACCGCTACATGAGGAACACAAGCACCTACACACAAAGGGCTCAGAACGGCACCTGCCACACGTAAGTGCTTCGTACACACAAGCACTGTTGTTTTTGAGATGGAAGTCTCACTAGGTAGTCCAGGCTGGCTGGCAACTTGTCATCCTCCTGCCTCAGGCTCCCGAGGACCTGGGATTAGGCACACCGCTGTACTTCACTGACTCCAGCATACTGACACAGGCTTAAGTAATATGGTCTTAACAGACTGCCCCACCTTGTCTCTGCCTCCATCTCCAGCCACAATGGCTTTGTATTCCACTCTCCAGCCCAACACACAGACTGTCCTCTTGATCTGAAGTATTCTCCTGATGTTAACCTGGCTGCCTTCTTCTAGTCGCTCAGGTCTCAGCAGATATGCTACCCCTCCAAAAGCCTTTTCTGATCATGTCTGTACGTCCTCCCGTGTCCTCACCCTACCTGACTCTTCATTACACTTCAACCCAACATCATGTTCATGTGCTACTGCTTGGGAACTCTAAGTCCACTGATTTGCTCACTGCCGTCTCCCCATGCCTAGCACAGACTCCAGCCCACGTGCAACCCCCTAAACACAAAGCGCTTTATGAAAAGAATTTCACCAAATCCTCACAACTCAGAAGCAGCATCACTTGCAGTCTCATTTTTACCAAGAGAGAAACGAGCTCTCAGAGGATTTGTCACTGGTCTATCAAGAGTATCCTGGGGCCGGGGAGTTAGCTCAGTGGTTCCGGCGCCTGTCTTGCAAGCGCTAGGACCCGGGTTCGATTCCCCGGTAACCACATACCTATACTGGGTGTGGAGACTCACGCCCAGCAGCAACCAGTACCACATACCACAGTGCCGGGCGTGGTGGCTCACACCTGTAATCCCAGCACTCGGGAGGCAGAGGCAGGAGGATTGCTATGATGTGAGTCTGAGGCTGAGCTCAGGGCCAGCCTGAACCACAAAAGTGAGACCCTGTCTCAAAAAACCTAAAAAAAAAAAAAAAAGAGTATCCTGCAGGTGTTAGGAAGGACATGGCAGAACCAAGCCTACCACCCGTCTTCCTGAACCCTGAACCACTGCACACTAACAGCAAACAACCTTCCTTGACACTAAGTAGAATTCAAGCGAAACAAAAGATTCCTCTACCCACCGAGGTCTGAAAGGGTACCCAACAGTTTGTACAAAGATGGCCAGGGCTGGGTAGTTCATTTGCGAGGCTGAGCCAGGAGAATCACTACAAGTAGAGCGACAGCTTGGACTAGATAGCAAGACTGTCTCAAAAACAAACAGAAAGGGGCCGGGATTTGGCTCAGTGGTTCTGGCACCTGTCTTGCAAGCACAAGGGCCCAGGTTCGATCCCTGGTTAACCACATACAACACTGGGTGTGGAGACTCACACCCAGCAGCAATCAGTATCACATACCACAGTGCCGTGCATGGTGGCTCATGCCTGTAA
Source organism: Petromus typicus (assembly GCA_004026965.1). NCBI lineage: Eukaryota > Metazoa > Chordata > Mammalia > Rodentia > Petromuridae > Petromus > Petromus typicus. The sequence continues at coordinate 26,350 of PVIR01015047.1, read as the reverse complement.
TCCCAGCACTCAGGAGGCAGAGGCAGGAGGATTGCTGTGATGTGAGTTGGAGGCTGAGCTCAGGGCCAGCCTGAACTACAAAGCGAAACCGTGTCTCAAAAAAAAATAAAAACAACAACAACAAAAACAAAAGGGAATGGGGATTTAGCTCAGTGGTCCCTGACCTGCCTCGCAAGCACAAGGTCCCAAGCACAAGGTCCCGAGCTTGATTCCCAGTACCAAACAACAATTAAAAAAAAAAAGAAAGTAGCTGAGATGTAGCTATTTGGTGAATGAGATCACTACAAAAAGGAAAGAAAATGGATGTGTTGCAGAGTGATCTGGCTACAACACCTGTCACCCTACTGATCACCAAGGTTGATGCAGCTGACCTGGAGGGCTAGAAGAGTGTCCCCTTTCCCTCTCACTGTTTCTTTTAATGTGCCTCCTGAGATACTATGAAGAGGACAACCAGCCCTGTTTCCTTGGTCGAGGGTGTAAGAGTACTTGTGCTCAGGCCGGGGAGTTAGCTCAGTGGTTCCGGCGCCTGTCTGCAAGCGCAAGGACCTGGGTTCGATCCCCGGTAACCACATACCATTCTGGGCGTAGAGACTCACGCCCTGCAGCAACCAGTACCACATACCACAGTGACGGGGGTGGTGGCTCATGCCTGTAATCCCAGCACTCGGGAGGCAGAGGCAGGAGGATGGCTGTGATGTGAGTTAGAGGCTGAGCTCAGGGCCAGCCTGAACCACAAAGAGAGACCCTGTCTCAAAAAAGACCTTAAAAAAAAAAAAAAAAGTCCTTGTGCTCCTCTGCTAGAACCTTTAAACAAGCACTCAAGGAAAGAAAATGTGTATGTTGACCCCGGAAGATGAGGATCAAAGATGTTTTGAAGCAATTAGCCAGTAAGTCTGTGGCATGAGCATATCTAGTTTTTCCTCCATGCTCTGCTCCACCAAAGCTAGTCCAGATCTCAGTCACTGCTTTGGGCTGTGGACCCTTCCCCTCACTTTGCAGCTTCCCCTCTAACCCACTCAGGTTTACTCTCTGTACCTGGGAAGACACTGCACAAAAGACACAGTCAAGACAGGGAAGCAGCATGGCTTCTGACCACCCTCAAAATAAAGTTCCATGCCTTCCCGGGTGCATGAGCCCCATGAGCCACCAGTGTTCTGCTCAATGGATGCTTCACCATTTACAAACCTCAGGGCCTTGGGCCCACCAAACTACTTAAGAGTCCCCAGAACACCCCGTGCTCTTCTAGCCCTGGATATTAGTACACTCTCGCCCATTTATGAACAACTTCTTCCCGGGTGCAATGGTGCATGCCTTTAATCCCAGCTACATGGAGGGCCAATGTAGGAGGATCACAAGTTTGAGGTCAGCCTAGGCAATTAAACAGGAGCCTGTTTCAAAAAGGGCTAGAGATGTAGCTCAGTAAGAGACTGCTTGCCAAGCATGAGCAAAGCCCAGGGTTCAACCCAAAAAATGGAAGCCTTTCCTATTTAAAAACTGAATTTTGGGGCCAGGAATATAGCTCAGTGTTGCCACACTGCCTGGCAAGTACAAGGTCATGGGTTCGACTCTTGGTACTGACTTCCCCCCAATTTTTTTTGAGTTTTGGTGGTATGTAAACACATCCATCCCCAGAGAAGAATCAAGTGGGGGATTTTTTGTTTTGTTTTTGCAGTTTTAGGAATTAAGAGTCTCACAGCCCTACACGGCAGCACTTTTTATTTTTGAGACAAAGTCTTGCTAAGTTGCCCAGCCTAGCATGGAATTTGGGGCACTCCAGTCACAGCCTTCCAAAGCTGAAATTACAGCCAAGGTCTGAAGAACTGAGTTCTTAACACGAATGCCATACTTGTGATCTCAAGGACTTTCCTCGTCCTATGACCCTGAGCAAGTTACATCACCTGAGCCTCAAATTTCTAATCTCAAAAATGGGAATAACAATAGCACCCCCCTCGAAGGTTTGTGAAAATTAAACATAATTACGACTTCTAAAAGGGCATAAATCAACCCTAGGTAGTGTATTAGCCACTTAATTATTACTACCGTACACTACCATTATGGGATGACCACTGAGCACACGATGATCAAGTCGGCCTCAAGTTTCCGGTCTTGCAGACCAGCAGAGACAGCAAGCACGAAGACAGCTAAATCACTGGGCTTGATGCAGAGAGATCTAAGAAAGGTTCCCAGAGGTTCTGTGAACTAAAAGCCCGCAGGAATACTATTATCATCGATAACCAGATTAAAGGACGAGTGTAAAAAGAACTAAGACTGTGCCAAACACACAAGAAGCAGTTTGGACAAAGGCCAGGGAATGAACTCTAACAGAGTGGTTGGACGGGACTGAGAAAAAGAGCACACACTGGAAGTGGAAAGAGGCTACTTTGTGAGGTACAATCAAGAGTCCAGATTATCCCCCAAACTCACCATCTTTCTTGATCTTCTCATTGAGGTTGTTGATATAAATAGTGTGATTGGGACGGGTCTCGGGAACTGCCATGGTAGGGCTTAAAGGAGAAAAAAGATGACTTTAGCCCCGGGTTTCTTCAAATCTCCTGTTCCAAACCTGGACCGGCTAAACTCAAGGATCTTTCTTCCAGGAGAAAGTTTAGGACTTTAGGGCGGGAGGCGCAGTTTAAACAACAAAGCGTGCGTAGGATTCCGCTTCTCCTACACGCGCTCGGAAAGAAACCTCCAGCTTACTACGAGTCCCAGGATGCCCCACGCGGAGCATTCCCACTGGCGATTCTCGATGGCCGACCCGCCCATGGGCGGGTGAGAAAAAACCCGGATGAGCCAGTTAAAAACGCAGGGACAAATTTAGGGAATCCCAGCCTCGTACTACAATAAAATCTCTCCTTACATTCTAGTAGAAGGCATGAATCCAGGAATGATGTTCCGCCCCAACTCCTGGCACCAACAGCGGCCAGATCATTAATTAACTTACCGGCAGAGTAACACGCACAGCAAACAAAACCAGGAAAGTTCTTCAGACCTAGATCACAACGTTTTCTTTCCTAACCCCACCTTTATCTCCTTGCAAGCCAATCGTCGAGCAGAAATCCGTAGCTACACCAATCAGAGTAACTTTAGTCCTGGACTGAAAGTTTACCAATCAAAACGATACCTGGATTCCCGCCTCAGAGGTTAAAAACCCCGCCCCGCTGTGTACATCAATAGTCCTATACACCAATCAAAGAAAGCTTCGAGCTTCCTACGAATCCCGACGCAGCTAGTACCCTTGTCTCTTCCGGAGGCCGTCATAAGGAAGACCCACCTCTTCCCGTCAGGAGCCAGTCTTTTGTCACGTGATCACCAAAAGGGGCGGGCACAAGTTGTTCTTAGCGGCCATGGGAAAGGTGGTGTGTGCGGACCTCCATTTTGCAAGAAGAGTAGTACGCTGTGCTTACTAATCTGCGTTTTCTCTCCCCACAGTATCATGGATCCTCTTCGCCTCAGATCTCGGAGCGTTCTCCAACTCACAGACTTTTCCTGTTGCCGATTCTAGGATTTTATCCACAGCTAGGCCATTTTCCCTTCCCGACCTCTTGATCTCTGGCCCAAAGGTCAGCTCCAGGGTTCATTACTCTGGCATGGGACGTGAGGGAGGAGAGAGTCTAAATTATTTGCATCTCTAGCTGTAGGCTTCTAAGTCTCACCCTCTAGGCATGTCACCACAAATCAGCCTGCATGTCCCAAAATTGACCCAGGGGAGTTTACAAATCCAGTCCATGTGAGTGAGACAAGCTCTACAAAATTTACCTTCCTAAGCTTCCAACCCCCCGCAGCCCCTCAACATACCACAAATCTAATTCTGGATTTACCCACCTTAGCTCTCAGACCACCCCTCCTTCCATTCCAGGGATCAAAGTCAAGACCTGTGCTTGCCTGAAAGGCGCAGAACCACAGAGCTACATTCTGAGCCCTAACCCTCAAGATTTCTTATGAATTGAATTAGCCCTAGTGCCTGCTCCAATGGTTTCATATTTTTAGCTCTGGTTCTTTTACAGCCATTGCTCAACTCTCAAATTGTGGGACTCGGTTCTAAAATCTATATTCTTGGGCAGGGGATTTAATTCAGTGGTTCTGGTATCTGCTTTACAAGTACATGGTCACGAGTTGGATCCTCGGAATCAAAAAAAAAAAAAAAAACCCTTGCTAAAATCTGTGTTCTTGAGACAAAACATTTGGGAACTCCTACCCTCTCCTGTTCTTATCCCCTCAACCCCTTCTCAAGATCCCAAAATGACTTCTTCATCGTCTCCTCCTCTAGAATCCTCAGTTCCTTCTCCAAGAACTCCCACACCCCTACCCCTCATTTCACCTCCTCTGCCCCCAAATCCCTTGGAATCCCCTCTCCCACCAATTCCCCACAATCTCCAAACCCTAATCCCCACCCCACCCCCGCCGCCTGCACTCCCTGCCGTGAGGGCTGCTGCCCCTCATGTCTATGGCCTGGAGAAGCACCAGCTCCTAAAGGAGGCCTTGGAGAAGGCGGGCCCCAATCCCACGGGCCGAGAAGATGTGAAGAGGCTCCTGAAGCTGCACAAGGACCGGTAGGGTCTCCCCACCTACCCACGCAGGGTCTCCCCAAGTCATCTGTCCCCCAGTCACTTCTCGGTTTCCCGTTTTCTGAAGTTAAAAAGCCAGTGACTTGAATCTGAACCGCGGTGATGCTCCTCTAGCCGTGAAGGACGCTGCCCTAGGGATTGGCGGGTGCTGATGCTGGGGGTGATCGTGACAGCGGGCGCAGGCTGCTGTCAGGAAGGCCAAGCAGGCTGCTGTCAGGAAGGCCAATACACTGCAGGGGAGGAGAGGGCTGCATAGAGGGGTCGAACTCTGAATGCTGCTAAGCAGGTCACCAGGGGTTTGCTACAAGACCAGACTGCTTGGGCACAGGCCCAGAGTAAAAATGAGGACAAGTTCCTTTTAAAGGACTGCAGATATTTAGTTAACAGGGCAAGTAAAATGGCAAAGATGGGGCAGGTGAAAAGGTGGGCAGGACCAGCTCAAACACACAGTGGGAAACGTGGAGAGAGTTGAACTGTCCTGGGCCAGGAGGGAGCCAGGGAAAGGTTTTGCTCAGAGAGGGAGGCAAAAGGAGGGCCTTCGGTAGATGTGTGCTGGGACTGTGGAGATTTAATTTGAAGAAGACAATAAAGGAACTTCTCAGACTCTAGAAGAAACTCCCAAGCCCTTCAGCCATGTTTATTGGTCCCAAGTGCCCAAGAATCGTAAGACAAAGTGAATGCAAATGACATCCATCACCCTGTGACTAGTGGGTGTCATATGTTACTCTACAGGCTAAGAATTTATTTCTCTCTCTGAACAACTTCATGAGGTTGGCGTTTTTACGGTCTCATTTTCCAGATGAGAAAACAGGCTCACAGAGGTGAAGTCACTGAAGAGGAAGGGCGCAGTGTGAACTGTGGCAGAGGTCTCAGTGTGTCTAATGGCCCTGCGCTGGTATCATCTCCTCTTGGCAGAAGGCTCCCAAAACTGGGGATCCGAGCTGGTGTGGTGCTCTGCGCTCGGAGGCTGAGGCAGGAGGATCGCTGCAAATTCAAGGCCAGCCTGAGCTACATAGTGAATTCAAGGCCATCCTGCACTATAAAGTGAAACCCTCTCGCAAAGTAAAAACTAGGGACCAAGAACTCTGCCCTCTCCTTGCCTGGCCCTCTCTCTGTCCTGAATAATAAGCGGTGACCCTCAGCTCTGGTGGTTAGGGCGCCAGAACTTGGTGTACTTCACAGGGTAGGGCTGGTCAGGCCTGCAGACATTCATTATCAAGGTGATGTCTTAGCTCTTCAATATGGTGCTACTTAGTTTTATTGAAAGCTCAACTACAGATTTTTGTCTTGATTTTCACATTATCAGATTTGTTTTTAGTTTTTTGAGACAGGGTCTTGCCACATATCCCAGGCTGGCCTTGAACTCACTGCATAGTGCTGGCTGGCCTCAAACTCAGTGCAGGCCTCCTGCCTCAGCCTCCTGAGTGCTAGGATTACCACCACGTCCTGTCCTGTTTAACAGTCTTAAAAGGGGAAAATAACCACTGGACTTAGGTGTAAACCACCTCCCTGATGAATTTCCTCAAGTAAATCTGACTCCTACATACAGAGTTTGCACATTTGCTCCTTGGCTTTCACTTGTGGAGAGAAAGTGGGTCAGGCAGGCATCCAGATAACCACTCCCCTAGCCAGATGAGGAAACTGAGACTCAGGGAGGGGATGTGCCTGAGCTGGGAGCGGCCCTCTTAGGACAGCCAGGCCTGTGGTCCCTTCCTGGTCCCTGGACATCTGCTCTCAGCTGTGCCTCGGGGGACTGTGGAGTTGTTCCTTTGTGACCCGAATATGGCCCTGTTTCAGGTTCCGAAGTGACCTGCAGTGGATCCTCTTCTGTGCCGACCTGCCGTCACTCATCCAAGAAGGCCCTCAGTATGTTCCCCGATCCAGCTACCCTCTCTCTGCCTTGCTGGCTTCCTGAGGGCTGAGCAGGGAAGGTGGGAGGGAGCACTCATCCAGCAGCAGGCATGTGCGGGCACGCATGCGTGTGTATGTGCGCGCACGCATGCATGTGTATGTGCGCTTATGTCATCGAGCAAGTGAGTGAACTTCAGGGTGTAAGTTGGGACTACATGTATGGGGTGTATGTGGGACTATGACCAGGTCCAAGACAGGTCTGATGGACCTGCTCCATCTCTCTGACCACCTTGGTACTGACCCTCCAGGCCTGGGCCTTCAGGAGTCAGGTCTCCCCATCTGGCCCAGGGGACGGGAGGGAACTTGGTCCCCACTCCAGCTTCTAGGGAAAAGGGGCCCTAGGGCTGGGCCTGTCTCTTCCAGGTGTGGATTGGTGGCCTTGTGGATGGCTGGCGCTCTCCTGTCTCCACCCAGTGGTATCCCCCTGGAGAGACTCGTGCAGGTGGCCATGGACAGAGGCTACACAGTGCAAGGAGAGATGTTCTCCGGTGAGTCGTGCAGAACGCCGATGTCCCCGGGGCTCCTCCATGGGATGGGGCTGGAGGGGCTGGGTGAGCGCTACAGGCACGTCAGAAACAGTCACTGCCCAACCCGTGCTGTGCCACTGCCTGGAAGGCCAGAGTGGTCACCTGAGAGTATGGAGCCAGCTCTCACCTCGCCGTAGCCATGGACAAGCAGCTAAGCCCGTGTGTCCCTCGCTTTCTGCATTGTACAGAGGGGGCTGGGCTTGGTGAGAGGGTCCCACTCAGCCCCCTCTGTGCATTCTCGTACACAGTGGCCGACATGGGCAGGCTGGCCCAGGAGACACTGGGCTGTCAGGCCGAGCTGCTCCGTGATGGGCTGGGCGGTCCCAACAGAGACCTCGTCCTGCAGCACCTCGTCGCTGGACATCCCATGCTCATCCCGTATCCTGGGGCCAGGGAAGGAGCAGGGTGGCAGGGAAGGGGAGGGTCTGAGCCCTGGCACAGTTTCTGCCCTTAGCTCTAGCGCCAGCTATGATGAAGACTTCAACCACGAGCCATGTCAGAGGAAGGGCCACAAGGCACACTGGGCTGTGAGCGCAGGTAGGTCCCCTCCTGGGCCCTGTCCGCCTTTCCCGGCTCTCCCCAACCCCCACCACCCCCTTCACGTTTAGTCCTGTGCTGGTGCCCGCACGGCCAGAATGTGCACAGACCGAGGCTGGGCCATGTCTGTCCCCACAGGGTCCTCTGCAAGAGACCTGACAGGCCACAGCTGCCTCAGGTGTCCACCAGGTGGGTGGAGTTCCACAAGCGGGAGCTCTAGGCACAGGTTCCAGGGCCACATAGTCGCCTCCAGACGCTGTGACTGGATGAGTTTCATGTCTGGGTCTGTGTTGCCCATCTGGAAATCCAGAGGGACATTAGTGCCTACCAGGCTGGCCTTGAACTGGCAGCTATCCCGCTGCCTCAGCCTCCTGAGTGCCGGGATTTCAGGTAGGCACCACCACTCCAGATCATTAGGCAGTCTTGTGAAAAGCAGAGCTTGGAAAATCCCTAGCACGTTGGTTGGGGTGTTACACTTGTCAGTACATATGACCATCACTGTCACCATCACTCAATCTGCCTGAAAGGTGGTCGGATTCATACCCATCTGGGAGCACAGCAGAGACCGCCTCAGCAGTCGAGGCTCCACCTCCATCTCCCAGGACTGTGGGCCGAGGAGCTTAAAATGGTCTCAGCCCATCTCTGTGCCCTCTGCCTCCACCCGACCTGTCTAAAAAGTGGTAACGACACCACCCAGCCTGTAGGGCTAACAGGGAAGGGCTCGGGCCTGCCGCTCACAGCCTCCCCTCCGCCTCCCCCAGGTGTCCTGCTGGGTGTGCCAGCTGTGCCAAGCCTGGGCTACACAGAGGACTCGGAGCTGCCTGGTCTCTTCCACCCCATGCCCAGCACAATCTGCCAGCCACCACCCTTCCCCAAGGGAAGCCCCCCAGGAGCCACCTTCCTTCTCTCCAAGCAGGGAAAGAGCTGGCACTACCAGCTGTGGGACTATGACCAGGTCCGGGACAGCAACCTGCAGCTAGTGGACTTCTCGCCCTCTAGGGCCGCCAACGGCCGGGTGTATGTGGTGCCCCCCGGCGGGGTGCGGGCTGGCCTCTGTGGCCAGGCTCTGCTCCTCAGACCACGGCAGTCAAGCCACTAGCTGGCACGGAGCACCTGCCTGCAGCTTGGCTCTGTCATCATCTGAGGAGGGTCCTGGCTTTTCACCCTGGGTTTGGGCTGGGTCTCGGAGTCCCCCCTCTCCAGCTGAGTATGTCTGAGCTGTCTCTCCATGTGCTGTCCACCCGTACTCTGGGGTCTACATCTCAGCCACTGTCACCTCACTGGGTGGACCTTCAGCTGCACTCCCCTCCACCCCCACCGGCATGCCATTCTGCCCCAGGACAGGACTGAGCCCTCTTCCTCGGGTCCCTGAGCCAAGAGCGCTCACCTTCCCCACTCTGCCCAGGTATCACCTCCTCAGGGAAGACACCTGCAGCGCGGGCTGTACCTGCCCATTTTCCCAACTTGAGACGGCGCCTCACTGTAAACTCAGGGCTTTCAAAGCCCATCTGAGAGCAGTTATGCACACAAGCGGAGATTCGGCAACTTCTCCACGTTACAGGAAGCGCGAGTTCCCCGTCTTAGAACATGTTCTGTTGCACAAAATCCCTGAGACCTCTTGGCAGTGTCTGGAGTCTGAGTTCTTGTGTCAGCAGAGAGCTTGCTTGGGTCTGTCTTCCTCCATGGTGGAGTCCCACCCTGGTGACCTCATCTGACCCTGAGGGCCTCTCAAAGGTCCCCCTCCCAGATACCATCAGTTATAAGGGGATTCAGGTTCCCAGCAGATGAACTTTGGAAGAACGGTCAAAGCCTCGTGCCCCTCCCCCATTTGATAAGACCTGACATGAGACCTGGAGAAGTGAGGTCCCTCGCCCGAAGTCACATGGCTGGCAAGCGTCAAGGGCAGGATGGGGAACAAGGAGCTGCACTACCTTTTGGACCCAAAGCTCCTTAGGGAGCTGAGCATGAGCTGCTGTTCCCACCTGCCTATATGCAGGTCCAGTCAGACGATGACGGCTATGATTGACACACGAGTACCAGTCACCTCCACTCTGAAAGGTCACCTGGTGTGGTCACTGCAATGCCCAGAAAAGGCTCTCATTTGAGGAAACTGAGCAGTGGCATGATTCTACCTGATAAAGAGGTGTGTCCCTGCGTCGACTTTGATGCTTTGGAGCTGTCCTGGGATCCTGTGAGGGCAAGGCTGGATCCATCTTGGTCACTACTGCATGCCAAGTTGTCCAGCAAGAGCCAGGCACAGCAGATCTAAGCCTGACTGTACCAGATGATCATTACCCTGTGAACGCCCACCACATGACTAAGTCTGCACACCTGGATACAAAGGTGAAAATGACACCGGCTTTGAGTGTTCTGTTTATTAGGGTGTTTGTGGGTGGGAGGCACAGAGAAGCCATTTGCCTCTTGCTCCCCCAAACCCTATCTAACAACTACCTCACATATTTATAAATAAGTATAAAGATGGTCAGTAGAAAAGGAGGACATCCCTCAGCCCCGGAAGACAAAGTCACAGCTTCAGCTTAGGGAAGAGGTAGGTGCTGTCCTCCCCAAGCCCGCCCTCATGGGACAGGAAGCCAAAGTCGAAGGTGCACACACATACCATACCCCAGGGTTCTGGACTCTGGTTTGGAGCAGGTGGTGAGCCCAGAGTGATGGCCAGCAGTTCACATGCACCTGGCACCTTGCCCTAGGGGAGGACTTGGCTGAAATGGCTTGAGGTAACCTCAGCAAGGCAGCTCTGATTTCCAAGGAAGAGACATGCTTCCCTGGGAAACGTCTGCTGTAGCAGTCCACTGGGGGAAGGAAAAGGAAAGGCCCGGGGCTCAGGGTTCAGCAGGCAGAAGTCCTGAGGTTGGATCTGGCGCACCAAGGAACGAGGTGGGACTGGTCACAGTGCTGGCATCCGGGCTGCATGTGGCTGTGGTGTGGGGCTGCGGCAGGGAGGAGGGAGGCCTGACTGCGCCCCACCCCGGACATCGTCCTGGGCAGCGTCAGCAGGCATCTCACGTGTCACAGCCTCCAGCAGGGACTGCACTGTCACTCCCCATGGACAGGCAGCTTCCTGCATGCACTCAAAGCCAGGCCTGGGGCGCTGAAATGGACTGCCCAGGCCCTGAGCTCGGGGCCTGCTGGGAGCCAGAGGGACGGACAAAGCAGTTCCAGGTCATTCACGTGGCCGTGGGCAGTCAGGCCCATATGGTGACAGGGACTTGTGTTCTTGGGGCAGCAGAGCTGGACTGCAGCCCGAGACAGCGCGGACGAAGCCTTCCTGGCTGGTCAGGGCCCTGTTCTAGTTCCTCGGGCTCACTGTGACCTGGTTATTCCCGGATCACGGAGGAGCCAGGGGCTACCAGTGTACCAAGGCCCTTTAGACTGCCCACACTGGCTGTGTGCCACAGCACAGCCTCCTCTATCACCCACTCTGGCACCCAAGAGAGTTCAGGGCTGCTTCAGCCCGACCAGCGGCATCCTGTAGTAAGCCCAGGAGCAGCTGAGTGGGTCAGCTCTCAGCCAGTCCCTGAAGAAGACGGATCAGGTTGTCCAGGCCCCAGAGGTAGCCGTCCTCACGGTTGCCCTCTGCCCAGGGCAACCTGTGGCTGAGCGTCTGGTGGTCAGGCAGGGCCACTGTCTTGCCAAAGTCGATCATCCAGACCTTGGCCAGGCCAGTGTGGTCGTGCACGAAGAGGAGGGAACTGCCAACCACCTGCAGGGGAGAGGCGGGCAGTTAGCAGAGGGAGCAGGTGCCAGCTAAGGAGCCTGGAGCCAGCCTCTGCCTCTGCCACTTCCTGGCTGTGAGGCTTTGGACAGGCATTTGACCCCTGTGGCTTTGCGTCCTCCTATACAAAGTATGAAAGTAATAGCAGCACTTACCCCAGAACTGCTATGACAAAAGATAGACAAGAAATTGACCCACACAGCCAGGCATGGTGATGCACACCTGCAATCCCACCGCTTGGGAGGCTGAGGCAGGAGGATCTGTGAATTTGATGCCAGCCTGGGCTACATAGTTCAAGGTTCCCCTGAACTACCTAGAGAGACCCTGTCTCAGAAACAGAAAGCATTTGAAAGTTTCCAGCACATTAAAAATACACAGAAAATGTTAACTGTTACCCTTCTGTTTTGTTTTGGTGCTACAGAACAAATCTGGAATCTCTTATAATAATAGCACATGCTCTGACAATGAGCAGCACCCCTAGCCTGTCACCATTTTTTAAGCCAGGGTGACAGTGAAAGACCTTGACGACTCTATGTGGGTCAGAGTGATTGGGTAGCGGCCCCCTAGCACAGGTCAGCAGCAGCTCAGGCCTCATGGACTTCCGCTGAGGGAGTGGGTCAAGTCGCTCTTCCTCTGGGCCTCAGTTTGCTTCTGTAGAAGGGGAGGCCGGCAGCAGTCCCTGCTCCTCTGAGCAGCAGCAGCACCCCCGATGCACCAACTCGTGAAGTGCCTCCCAGTGCCTGGCACACGGGCGCCCCCAGGACTCTCTCAGAACAGTCCATGCCTGTCCTTCACCCAAGGACGGGGTGGCAAGCCCTTTCCTTCTTCTAAAACAGCTTTCCAACACCACCCCTGCTCCTCGAAACCCCGATGCCTGGGAGAACCCAAAGGTGCTCGTCACAGGGGCAGCCCATGGTTGCCATGTCTCCCGAGCTGGCAGGGGAACCAGGAATCCTGGTTTTGTTGTGGAGTCTCCAATTTTAAGTAGTGACAACTACAATATTCAGTCATCAGGCAAAATGTAAGGCAGGGGAGGTGGGCCTCCTCCTTTGTGAGGTCCATGTACAGCCTGAAGGCAGTGACAGAGACAAGGGGGAGGTCCCGTGACAAACAGGCATGGCCATCCCAGTGGCACGCACCGACGGGCCCAGTTACACTACCCACTTAAACTTCACAGCACTCATGCAGCGGGTGCGGCCGTGACCGATCCCGTAGGTGGGGACCCAGAGGCCACTCAGAATGGCTGTCTCCAGGCACAGGGGGATCGGGAGAGGCACAGCTGGGATTAGAGCCTGGGTGAGCCCGACTCCCAGCTCAGTGCTCTCTTAGAAGCAAATGACGTCAAAAAGAAAAGGGACAGGACCGAGGATTTAACTCAAATGGTACCGTGCCTACCCTGGAAGCACGTGGACCCAAGTTTGATCCCCAATACCACACCAAAAAAAACCTGGCTGGGAGTAAGGGAGCACAGGAAGCATACAACAATAACTGTATATACTTATGATCATCAAATACTTTTAAGAAGGGGAGTTAGATGTCTTTGGACGGGGCTGGGGGTACAGCCCAGGAGCAGAGCATTTGCCTACCATGTGTGAAGCCCTAAGTTCAATCTCCAACACCACAAAAGAGAAAAAATGTGCACTCCTATACCCCAAACATTGCTCTACACTGGCCCCTCACCTCTCTGCAGCCCTGAGAAGAAGCTCCTTTCACTGCCCGTGTCAAAGAAGAGGAAGCTGAGACCCAAGAGCCTATAAGTCACGTGCCCAGGGTCACCAAGGAGCCGCCCTGGTCCCCACCCCAGCTGGCTTTAGACTGTGCTCCTGACGTGCTGCCTCCCTGAAATTCTCTTCACTGGGTTCCCAAACATGGCCTCCCTGTGAGTCTCTGAACAGTTTCCCCCAGTGTCACCTGAACCCCCAGGCCCCAACACACCCGTGGGGGGCCACGGCTCATACCTCATGGGTCTCAAAGAAGGGCGAATTTTCCAGAGTGTCACGAAGCTCTTCCAGGCGCGTCACATACTTTCTCTGAGTGTGAGAGGGGGGCCTCAGTTAGCATAGACACTTTGTGAGCCACCTTGTGACCTGACCTCACAGGACAGGGCGGCAATGGGGAAATGGAAGACGGGGCAATGAGGGCTTGGAGTCATCTAAGTGGCACAGACAGGAATAAGGCAGGTAACGTGAATACCTGAAAAATCCAGGTATTTGTTTCCCCTTCCTTTTGAGTTGAGGTTTGCTACGATCTGCTTTGGCCAACAAATAGGACAACGGCCATCATTCTTGCTGTTTTACGTTTTTTTGTTTTGTTTTTTGAGAAGAGGTCTCACTATGTGGTTCAGGCTGGCCTTGAACTAGGTAGCCCATGGTGACCTCAGTGATCCTCCTGCCTCAGCCTCCCAAGTACTGGGAGTATGGGTATGTGGCACTAAACCCCAAAGACATGGCATGACCATTCCGAACCCAGCCATTGAGTCCTCGAACTTTTCCTACTCTGTTAGTTCCCTGCTTCGTGGTGGGAAGCAGTCAGGGTAGCTGATGGACCAGGAGAGACAGGTGGCCAAATCCTGGGCCAAAGGCAAACACGTGAGCCAGGAGGCCCCATGGGTCAGCGACAGGCGAGCCAGCAGCCAACTGCAGACTGAGCAGAGCCAGCAAGACCAGCCGTGCCCAGCCTGAGCCACAACCCCTGACTTAGAAGCAACAGTGAATGATACCGTCTCTAACAGCTACACCCGGGACGTGGGTTTCTACTCACCAGGATTCCATAGTCCCCGTCCACAAAGTCCTCGAGCACCTTTGTCACCTGCTCCAGTGCCTGTGTCTTCTTGAAGTTAGTGTTGCAGGTCCCATCAGCTTTCTGCAGGGCGAGGAGCAAAGGAACCATGTGCCACCTCTTCATTCCCAGCAGCCTCAGCCACCTGCCAGGACCACCAACCCGCCACCATCCCTGCCTGCTGCGCAGGGGGGCCCAACCCTGCCTGGCCATGAGTCTCACTCCAGAGCAGCCTGTCCTCCAAGTCTAGCCTGAATGTCCTGACGGAGCCCGTCTAGCAAAGTGGGTTTCAGGGGCAGGGATCTGGCTGTCACTGGGGATTCTGTGACTGTCCAGATGGCTGCTCTTCACCCAGTCACTTTACCTGCCTCAGCCTCTGATTCCTCATCTGGAAAATGGAAACTGTACAGTCATCTACTCCCCAACGCTGGGGTAGGCTTAGAGGACGCAGGCCACATGCTGGGCATGGCGTAGGCAGTGAATGAGGCAAGGAGCCACTTGTGTCATTTGAGAATGACACAAAGGAGCCACTCTGGGGCACCATCTGCCACAATGCCAGGGGCTAGGTGGGCACAGCTAACATGGAGGTGGTGCGCAGACAGTGAAAAACGTGGAACAAAGGAGGACAAGAATAATAAAGCTGCAAAGCAAACCAAGAGGAGGTACAGAAGGGGCTCTGTTGTAGCAGGATGAAAATCAGCGAGGGCTTCCCTGAGAAAGAGACAGGAAAGCGGACAGAAAAAGCTTGAAGAGTCAGTCAGCACGAGAAAGAAGGGTGTTCCTGGCAGAGGGGCCTTGTGTGCTGAGGTCCTAGGGCCAAAAAAGCTGGAGCTTTTCAAAGAAATGAAAGTGTTTGAGATAGGTGTGGTAGTGCATGTCTGTAATCCCAGCTCTTGGGAGGCTGATGCAGGGAGGATCTCCAGGAGTTCTGAGCCATCCTGAACTACGTAGCAAAATCCGCTTCAAAAAAACAAGCCAGCCAGGCATGGTGGCTCACTCCTGTCATCCCAGTACTCGGGAGGCAGAGGCAGGAGAACTGCTGTGAGTTTGAGGCTAGCCTGGGCTATATAGTGAATTCAGGGCCAGCCTGAACTACAAAGCAAGACCCTGTATCAAAAAAAATAAATTAATTAAAAATGAAAGTGTCATCTGTAGCAGACCATGGCACATCCACAGAGAGTTACACAGGTGTATAAGCAAGGGAAGGAGGAAGAGAAAGGACGCCCTCTGTGGAAGGATGGAAAACTCTGGGATTTTACTGCTATATGAAAAAGCAAACTACCCACGAGTGTGCGGATGGAGGGAAACTGAGGGTACACAATTGCACTCGCTTGTGTTTTTAGGAAGAAATAAGAAATTGACAAAGCAGTTCTCCCGGTAGCAGGCAGGAGTACAGAAGGCCAGAATGAGGAGGGCGGCTGCAGGCCTAGGAGAGCAAACTCTCCACAAATACCTTTCACAAATTATTCTGACTTTCTGGGACTATGATTCAAATATGTATTTAATTAAAAAAAAAAAAAGCAAGAAGAAAATTGAGAAACCTCATCTGTAGCAGAGGGGAAATGAGGTCTGAGTTCCTGGGTGAACACAAAGGGGGGAGCACAGGCCCCAGGGAGGCCGGGGCAGAAGGGGGTGGGCAGACATGGCCGTGGCGACGGAGAGGACGTTCTCAGCAAGTGGGGAAACCAGACTCCGTCTCCGCTGGGTACAGGCATGAGCTAAGGGGGACCCCCATCGTTCCAGCTTTCCATCCTTGGCTCTCCCTTCCCCCTCGTCTGCTTGCTTCCAGCTGCCCTGACAGGCGCGCCCCCAGCAGTCTGGCCTCGGGTCTAGGTCCAGGCCCTCACCTTGATGCCCTCGATCCGGAAGCCCAGAGTGGAGGTTGAGCTCATGGATTCCCTCCACTGCATGTAGCGGGGCTTGGTAACTGCACCCTGGGCGTGCTCCTCAGCGGTGGGCGCCCCGGGGTCCACAGCCACCATCTTCTCATACATGTCTTTCCGGGGCCGGGGCCGATCTCGCGCCTTCACCAGCTCCTCCTCCAGGTAGGTCCTGGGTGTGTGGAGGTGGCAACTCATGAGGAGGCCACGAAGCACACAGCTGAGGACTCCTGCTCACCGACGTATTAATTCATTTGGAGTTTGGGGGTCTCACTGTGTATAGTTCAGGCAGCCTCAAACTAGTAGCAAATTTCCTGCCTCAACCTCCCAAGAGCTAGGAGTACAGGCATGAGCCACGCCCACCCCAACTCTTTCATTGTTTTTTGTTTTTGTGTTGTTTTTTAGAGACAGGACTTCCCTATCTAATGCAGCCTGACCTTGAACATTTTGACCATTATTTTTATTTATTTAGTTAGTTAGTTTTTGGATTTGTTTTTGAGACAGGATCCTACTATGCATTTAGGTTGGCCTTGAACTCACTATGTAGCCCAAACTGGCCTTGAATTCATGGTGATCGCCCTGCCTCAGCCTCCCAAAGGCCAATATAACAGGAGTGCACCACCACAGCCAGCTGTTTCTGATATTTTAAAGCTATAGTGTGGCACAAGAAAACTGAAGTACATTTTTAAATTATTTGCTGTATTTACTGAAGTTTTTAAAAACCTTGTTCTAAAAAAAAAAAATAACAGAATGGACAAATAGAGAAAACAAAGTACACAGACACACAGTGCAGTCATCTGTTCTATGACAAAGGAGACATGCCATTCGGTGGGAAAAGGGAAGATTTTGCAATAAATGCTGCCATGTCAATCGGATATCCCCAGCCCAGAGAGGGTGGCACATGCCCGTAATCCCAGAACTTGGGAGGCTGAGGCAGGAGGATTGTGAGTTGAAGGCTAACCTGAGCTACACAGTGAGTTCAAAGCCAACCTTACACAGTAAGACCTTGTCTCAGAAAAGCAAATAAACAGGACCAGGGATCTAACTCAGTAACATAGTGCCTGCCTGGCAAGCATAAGACCCTGAGTTCAATCCCTAGTACAAAAAATAGCAAGACAAAAAACCTACAAATGCCCACCACCTGCCCTCTACCCTGCCCTAGGGCTGCCCGACCCTACCTGCTGCCCATCTTGCAGTCCATGATGGAGGGGCCCTCAAAGTCAGCCAGGAGATCCTCCATCTGGTTGAAGGCCTGGCCATCCTGCTCCACCACGCCATAGTAGGCTGGCACGAAAGGCCGCAGCGGGTCTCCCATGAGCAGTTCCAGGCTGCGCTGTTCACACTGACAGAAGCGTTTCAGAATCCGCCCGTTCGCTCCTGCCTGGAAGTTCCCTGTGGAACACAGGACTGGTCAGGGGCTCAGAAACGGATGGGAAAGAGTCCTCCCAGCCTTCCTCCCTCTGTGCATTGCACCCAGGCCATGGTCATCTTGCCAGACCCTCCTGCAATGTCCCCCTCCCACCCCTCAACTCTCACAGTCCTGTTTATGGCACAGTGCATCCCTGTTTTACAATTTTTTTCGTTTTTTTGTTTTTTTGAGACAGGGTCTCGCTTTGTAGTTCAGGCTGGTCCTGAGCTCGGCCTCAAACTCAGCAATCCTCCTGCCTCTGCCTCCCAGAGTGCTGAGATTACAGGTGTGAGCCACCAAGCCCAGCACTGCAGTATGTGGTAATGGTTGCTGGTAGGCAGGAATCACCATGCCCAGTATAATTGAAGGTGGTTACTAGGGACTGAACCCAGTACTACTGAGCTAAATCCCCAGCTCATCTCTCTCTCTTTTTGATACAGGTCTCCCCATGTAGTTCAGGCTGGCCTTGAAATCAAGGGAATTCTGCCTCGATCAGCCTCCTGAGTTCTAAGAATTGAGGTGCACGTCATCTCCCCAGGCCAAATTTTTATTGAGACAGGGTTCTGCTTTTTAAAACTCGCTAGGCGAGGTAGTGCATACCTATACTCCCTGTACTGGGAGGCTGGGGTGGGAGAATCTACACAAATTCAAGGATATCCTAGGCTGCCTGATGAATTCAAGGCCAGTCTGATATACATAATGAGACTCCACCTAAAACAACCCAATGAATAGGCCGATGATTTAGCTCATGGTGCTGCACCTGCCTTGTAAGAGCATGCGTTTGATCTGCCATACCTCAATAAATATATAAATAAAAATTAAAAATTAAAAAAAATGTAAATTTCCCAGGCTGGCCTTGAACGTGTGAGGCTGTCACAGGAAGGCTGCCTTACCCTCCCAGCTGAGATTCTAGGTATAGGCCACTGCCTCTGGCTACATTTTTTTTTTCCAGTACCAGGGATCAAACTCAGGACCTTGGGCTTGCCAGGCAGACCCAGTGTCACAGAGCTACATCCTCAGCCCTATGTTTTGGTTTTAATTCTTCAATTAAGCCTATAATGGAGGTAAGATTTCTGTTAACTGAAGGGGAAACTGAGGCCCTGAGGAGAAAAATAACCTGCCCACAGTCACCTATCAATATTGAACAGAAGTTGAACTTGCACCCAGGCCCTACTGTCCCAGAGATGAGGTTGTGCCGCAGGAATAAAGCACTAGGAAAAGCTCCCACCCGAACATACGAGGCCAGGCCCAGCCCAGGTGTTCCCCGTAAGAGTCCCACCGGGTGGGAACTACACCACGCCCAGCTTACAGACAGAAACCAAACCCGAGCAGCCCTGTCCTTAGCCTGGCCCCTCCGCCCTCCCACCCTGGTTCTCACCGGCATGTCCCGAAAGCTGGACCCAAGGGTAGTGTTTTCGGAATGAGATCATGAAGGGCGAATACTTCAGAACCGTCTTCAGCTTCTTCCATGGTTTGCTCTGTGTGGGGCAGAGCAGGGTGAGGTGAAGGGCAGGGCCAGGGAGGAAGGGAGCTGAGTGCAGCCATGAGAGGGAACCACGGGAGAGGAGCGGTGGCACACATCTGTCATCCTAGCTCTGGGAGGACGAAGCAGGAGGGCCTCAAAGTCCAACAAGACCCAGTCTCAAAACTAGAATTTAAAAAGGGATAGGGATGTAGCTCAGGGAGAAGTCCCTGGTTCAATCACCAGTACCACAAAACATATATTTATAATAAATGAGAGAAGGAAAGAGAACACCAGGTAGACTTGAGGTCCTTGAAGACCACGAGGTTTCTTGGGATCAGTTTCGAAGCTTACTGGGGTGAATGATCCCACTTGGTCCAGCAATGAGGAGGTTTCCCGAGACCTCAGCAAAGGTGGGAAGATCTTATCTCTGTCACCATTTTCTTAGCACTGTGTCTCTCCCTGTCTCTGTCCTGAGTCAAACTGAGTTTTGTTGCAATAAAAGCCACTCAATCTGCCCGCTAACCCAAAACACACACTGCCGAGACACAGGAGGCCCAACTCTGCCCCTAGGTCAGATCTGATCTGGGCCACTGGCCAAGACAGGGTGGGAGTGGCTGGGCGAGGCTGAGAGACAGAGATAGAGACAGAAGATCAAGGACAGAGACAAATCACTCAGTGTCCCTGCCCTCGTGAATCAAGGTCACCGGATTATTTTAGCCAAGGAATTGCACACATAAATTCACTTTGGGGTGGGAGGGTTTCAGTTCCCTACGGGACGAAAAGGGTACATCCATCACTGAGCCTGGAGTATGAACCAAAATAATAACCTTCTGTTGCTTTAAGTCACTCAGCTCTGGGGACTATTTGTTACTACAGCACATCCTATCTACCCTGACTAACAGACGCAGACAGGCATAGCATGGTTAAAAGAGAAAGAGAAATGGACAGAGTCACATACACAAAGCCATGACAGAGAAGGGTGGATCAAAGCAGAAAACACAAAGTAAGAGAGAGAAGTGGGGAGAGAGAGAGCAACAGAAAACCACAGAAGGGCCCAGTCGTAATTCAGCCAGAGAACAAGGGCACAGTGAGCTCGGACCCTGGCTTCCATCCCCAGGACTGCAAAAAAGTAGCCAATAGCAAATAGGACTTCGTTGTGGGTCCAAAAGCAAGACAGCACCCAACACCCACACATGTACTGACAAACAGGCAAACCCACCCCACGTACACGCAGCACTTTGCGTGTACTGCGAGTGGCAGTCGTGGCTAGAGGAAACTGTGTGTGGCTCACGCCTCCACACACACTGTCCAGGCGTGTTCTCTGACACCAGGAGCCCAGCTGCCTCACAGACACCCAACGACTGCAGGCGATTAAGCAGGGAGTCAGGTGTTGGGGTGAGAGATACAGGAAACACTTCTCCCCCCTGGGAAGAGGTGATTAATCAGGGTTCTTGTTTACTAAGCACCTGGAACATTCCAGGCTCAATGACCAATTCTCGATGTATCATATCCTATTTATTCCTAAAAACACAACCTCAAGAAGACTGTTGTCGGTGTCAAAGAGGAAGCCACTGCACAGAGAAACTGCCTGCCTGACATCACCCAGGGCGGTGCTTTTGGTCTTAGCCTGTGGGAGGCCGGACCCCTGTCGCTCTTCTACAAACTTAGAGGTGTCATTGTCACAGTTCCCAGGGATTAAACAGTGCTCCAAAAATGGTGCTTGGAGAGAGAAAGTTGGTTGAAATTGCCTTTTACTATCACATACAGAGTAGGCAGTCCATCTAACAAACCTTCTCCCCCTCTTGGTCACAGTACTGAGGTTCCACACTGCTCAGACACGCGAGGGAAGTGCTGCACATGGAGATACACCCCAAGCCCTTTCTCTGCTTTATATTAGGTCCAACGGTTAGTCTTTTTTTTTTTTTTAAGTACTGAGGATTGAACCTAGACCTTCATACTGAACTACATCCCCAACCCTTTTCATTATCAGTACGTGTTTGAGATGCATAGTGAATACATTCACCCTGGGGAGTTATTGCATGTACAAAATGCATCTTAATCCTTTCTTTTTTTAAATTTAAATTAAATAAATTTGAGGGATACAATATGACAACGTTCATTACTGGGATTTTTTTTTTCCTCTATCACTCTCTCTTTTTTTTTTTTCGGTACCAAGGATCAAACTTGGTACCTTGTGCTTTTGTGAGGTAGATGACAGAACCACTGAGCTAAACTCCCGGCCCTATTACAGGGATCTTGTGTCTGTACATGACGTATATTGATTTTTTTTTTTTTTTGAGACAGGGTCTCACTTTGTAGTTCAGGCTGGCCCTGAGCTCACTATGTAGTCTAGGCAAGCCTGGAATTCATAGCAATCCTCCTGCCTCTGCCTCTGGAGTGCTACGATTATAGGCGTGAGCCACTACGCCCAGCACTGTGGTATGTGGTACTGATTGCTGGTGGACTGAATCACCACACCCACACTGTTGTAAGTGGTTACCAGGAATTGAACCTGGGGCCCTTGCACGTACAAGGCAGGCGCGAGAACCAATGAGCTAAATCCTCAGCCCACATATATTGATTTGATTTTTTTTTTTTTTTTTAATTTTGAGACAGGGTATTACTAAATTGCCAGTTTGCTCAGGCTGGACTCAAATTTGTGAACCTCAAGCCTCAGCCTCCCAGTGTACTGGGATTATAGATAGCTAAATTAGCTAAAATATTATAGGCAGTCAGACAGGGCTGGGCCCTCAGTCAATAGAGAGGAGAACACTTTACAACAGTGGCTAGAGGGCCGTTCTTTAAACATCAAGCCTCAAACGAGGAGAAATGACCACACCCTCCCCCCCAAGAACATCAGAGATTGATATTCTAAATAGAATCACCTGGGTGGGGATCGTAACCTCCTTAGCCCATTCCTTAGGAAAAATCCTGTTCTGTACACGCTTGCAAGCCACTTGCTTCCCCACTGGGTCCCCATTTAATTGATATTACCTGACTACACTTATAATCTCATTGACTGAAGTTTTGTCACACCTCAGACTGGCCTCGCCTCCTGGTTTTGTTCTATAAAACTCCCTCACTCCCTTGAGACATGGGGCCCTCAGATAACTCACTTTCTGGACTCCCCTTCTGTCTCTCTTAGAAGCAATCTTTCTCTCAATAAATTCTTCCTGCTCATAACCTCCATTGTTCCTAGAATTCATTCTTCAATTTTAGAGAATATGAACTCGGCGTATAGGATATCTAGCAGATCGAGAATTGTAGTAGTTTCCCTACATTATTTAGAGGTCCATATAGCAGCCCTACATCATCTACACTAGTCACTGGATTATAGACATGTCCACAAAGCCCATCTGGGCTTCGTTAGCCAGCCTCAGGGCCCCTCCTCCAGCAACCCCTCTCAGGTAGACCCAGATCTGGCGGGGTCACATCCTCTGGGCTCCACCATCCCGGCCTGACCACTGAGCTGCCACTGTCCAGAGAATTGTCTGTTGCGCACACTGGCCTGACAGCCCCAAGGAGCCTCGACTTTTCACTGTTGTGTACCCAGCAAAGCCAGATGCACAGCAGGAGCTCAGGGACTGACTGCTGTCTGGTTAAGTGGATGGATCAGTGAGACGGAAGGGAAAGAAAGGCTGAATTTAAGGTCAGACAGGGTATGTGGGCAGGGCAGCGAGGAAAGCGGGGACAGCTCGGGCAATGTGCGGAGGCAGTAAAGTGGCAGGCATTGGCAGGACCGTGTGGACTCCCGCCTAGGGACAGCAGAGGAGTCAGGACCGGAGAGGGATGCTGACCCTGCCTGCCGTCCGGGAAGGAACCCCCAGCCAAAGGCTCTGCTCTGAAGGCGGTGCTGAGTTCCTGCTCACTCAGGAAGTCCCAGGGGAGCTCTGGCAGGGAATGCCTTGCAGAACCAGGAAGAGGCAACTTTGGAGGTAGGAGGAAAACGGGAGATGGAGAGTACCAGCTGCTGTCTTCCTCGCTGTTATTATTATTATTATTATGAGTCACCCACTTCCAGCTCAGCTGTGCAGAGAAGAGCAATAGCACCAAGTCCCAGAAGGTTGGCTCCTTCCAACAGGCACCAGCACGTCCAGGCAAGTCCGCTTCACACAGCTGTGGCCACATGTGGGAACACGCACGTCTCCAAGGAGGCGTGTGGAGTTAGGGGGGCCTCAGGACAGACGCCAGCCAGGGGCCCCAGTGGCAGGCAGGGCTCGGCAGGCAAGTGGATGGACCATGGATTGTGCTCCCATTCCTGCAGGAGGAGCCCATTCACACCTGCGTAGTCCTCCGCGCTGATCCTCCCTCCCTGAACCTGCCCTGCCAGCCCATCTGATTCACCCAGGAGAATGGCGCCCAGCCTAGGGTGAGGGTGGAGGGTGTAAACAGGAGTTTTCACAACACGGACACAGGTGAATCAGGATCCAAGCTAGCAAAGCCTTTGACAGTCTGATACCTGTGGGAGCCTCTGCATTTCCAAAAAAGACAGACAAATGCGCTAAGTTGGGGACAGCTGACGACCCCACAAGGCAGCCACAGAACTGAGACTGGTACTGGGGAAGAAAGTGCACTCTGTCTCTCTCTCTCTCTCTCTCTCTCTTTCTCTATTCCTTGTTCTTTCACTTTTGGGAATCAGACTCCACAGAGGACTCAACAGAAGTCACAGACCCTCACTGCAAAATTAAGTGCACACACACTCACACTCACACAATGGTGCGACTTCAGGGACTCTGGGCAAGTCAGTCAGTGCTCTTCCACTGGAGACCCTAGAAGCAGATAGTGGGGGAAGGGGAAAGGAGGGAATATGGGGGATACCTGGAGTGGGCAGATAACCTAGTGCTTGGATGGAGGAGGTCAGAGGCTAGGAAAACTTTCTGGAGATGGAATCGTTGGCTGGTGGCTAAGAGTAAACTAATAAAGATAACTTTTCTGAGCAAAGATAGGGATGGCGGATTAGGGATGCAGCCCAGGGGTAGAACGGGTCTCACTCACCCCAGACCTGTCTTCAGGATCACTGGCACCTCCACCTCCAGCCACCAAGTCGTCCTCAGACTCATCGAAAGAGGAGGCAGAAGAGAAGCCTCCACTGCCACCCTCAATCCGAGAGGGCGGTCCTGCCGGCTGGGCCTCAGGCTCAGGGGTCTCAGGGGTGATGATGAGGCGGGGCACAGGGCACAGGGAATTGCACTCCAGGCCAGAGTACAAGTGAGTCACCAACTCCTCAGGTGCAGTTTCCTCTAATGAGCCCTCTTGGCTGGACTCCCCTAAAAAGCAGTCTGTTCCAGGTCCTGTCTGGGGTCCCTCAGTCCTAGGCTGTGTCCAGGAGCCATCCTGAGTTTCTTGTTGTACTGGGAAACTGTCACTGTCAGGCTGCTTCCACGCTGTTTCAGTGTTTTGTTGTATCTGGGAGCCATCAGCGTGTGGCTCTGTCCAGGATCCTTCAGTATCCTCAAGTGTCCTGCAGCCATCAGTGTACAGTTCTACGCAAGAACCATCAGCAGTTGGTTCTGTGAAGGGACAGTGCCCCTTTGGGTAAGTCCGGAGGCTGGGCCTACTCTCATGGGTCCAGAGGTTATCATCAGCCCAGGGCTTCACCCTCTCTGGCTGGGTCTGCCACTCAGATATTTCCAACTCTGTCCAAGGCTCATCAACTCCCGGCTGCGTCTGGACGCTGGTCTTCTCTGTCTCAGACTGGAGGTCAGGTCTGTGTGTATCAGCCCAAAACCCATCTGTTTCAGTCTCCTTCCAGGGACCGGCCGTCTCCAACTCTGACTTGCGGCTGCTCTTTTCTGGATACGTCTGGGAGCCAGATCGCTCCGTCTCTGCTCCTAGGCCAGCTGCTCCGGACTCGGCCAGTCCGTCTGTCCAGGGTTCTGCCTGTGGACCTTCTGTCCCCGTCTCGGGCCCGAGGTTGCACTTCTCGGTCCAGGCCCGGGGCCCGCCCCCCTCCGGCCGCTCCGCAGGGCCCCCAGCGCCAGGCCCGGGCCGCTGCTGTCCTGGCTGCCGCCGTCGCCCCCCTCGCAGCGCCTCCAGGCCCATACGAGCCGCTTCGGGCAGCGTCCCAGCCTCTGCCTCGCTCAGGCTTCCCCTGCACGGACAGCGCCTCATGCCCGCTCCCTCGATTCGGGCTTCGGCCAGTCGGCCGCTCCTTCCCCTTTAAATCCTGCGAGGGGTGTGGCTGAGAAGCCCAGACGCGCGAGTTCCGGCCCGCGGGGCAGCTGCCAGCCTGGGGTCGTAGGGGTTAACCGATACTCCACCGCCAAAGAAGAGACGGAGCCCCGCCCACCGGACGTGACGTCCGCATCAGTTACGTCAGAGGGAGGCGTGTCTCTGCGGCGCTTGGGTCCTGGTGACGCTTGTAGGGCCGCTTTCCCTGTTTCCCGCTCTCGTAATTAATCTAACTTCCTTGCGTCCTCGAGTGACCAGTTCACCCTCCCCGCAGCCCCGGTGATAAGTCCAGCCGTGCCCCTCTACATGCAGAGGGTGGAAAGGCTGAAAGACTTGGCTCCTATGACCAGGGCTTGGACAGTCGGCTCTGGCTCTTCTCAGCTGTGTAATCTTGAGCGAGTGACTTACGTGCCATCGAGTACGTATTCCGTAGGAAATCCATGTCTAGAGCACTTGTTCTGTAAGAGGCCACGACACAATTTCAGCTTCTGTAGTTCGAAATTTACAAATGAAAGCCCTGAAGCTCAGAGGTCTGCCAGCGCTAGCTTTTGTAGTCCTGGTACTATCTGATATGACCTCATGGATGAGGAACACGTACTGCCAGTCTTGGCACTGCAGCCACAGCCCAGTAGAATTCCTTGTCACAGGTGTTTTTTGTAGTTTGCTCCAGTGGTGAACAGGTCTCAGCTCCTGAGTCAAACCCTCACCTTTGGAGGGGGGCCGAGGGTGGATTCAGTTTTGAAACTGAGTCACCCAGAATTAGGACATTGGGCACAGGCCCAGGGCTCTAGAATGAGTCATCTCAAGCCCATGAGGAGTCAGAGACAGGGGCTCACCTGGTAACATCCTACAGGTTAGAAGGCTGAGGTCCCCAGAAGGAGGCGGACTCTGAGGTCGCAGAGCACCAGCACAGAGACAAGGAGGCCTCAGGGGTCGCGGGGGCTGTGGGGGGTACATCTGCACTCCTCCCTCTGTCGGTGGTGGGAGAGATGTCCCAGCCAGCTGTTGGTGTCCAGATGGTGGGAAGAGTGAGGCCCCTGCACGCACGCACGGGTGCACGTGGCTGGAAGCTGGTTTCCTGGGATGCCAAAGACCCGACTCAGCATCGGGAATCTTGGCGGAGTGTGTTGTGGGAAATGTCAGGCCTGCAGGGAACAGAGGGCCCCCACTCGAGCCATCCCGCAGGTGGGCGGGGAGCAGGGTTTGTGTGAGAACAGAAGCTCAGTGTGCAAGTGAGGGGTTTATGTACACAGGAGAGTGGAGGGTGTGAGCAGGACAGTTGGCGAGCAAGTAATATGCGCAAGGAAGAGGTTGGGTGCCAAGGTGTGGGTGTTTGTGCAAAGTGAGGAGCGCTAAGTGCAAGGGAAATGTT
>PVIR01015046.1:19517-39231 GCA_004026965.1 Petromus typicus | reverse complement strand
TAGCATTCCAGCAGAGAGTATAGAAACAGGTTCCATTAGAACATAACAACGTATCATTATCCAGAGTGTCGTTGGAGACAATTCAAATAAAAGGAGGATATACACAAACAGGAGTGGGTTGAAAAGTCATATTGTTCCCACCTTGAAGTAACACAACAGAAGCCTCAAATGAATCATTATTACTCCACTTAAAAGAAGCATTCCCTACTCTTCCACCCCCAATCATGCTAAAAGCAGAAAGATCGGTGCAGCTACCATTGATTTCACATAAGAGCCAAATATCAAAGGGATTAGAATGAATTGCCTGAGAAGGATTCTGATAAGCCCAATTACGTCCTGCCCCAGTAACATGTCTCTATCCCAGGCTGGATTACCTCCCGCCGCATTAGCAGCTGCCTGCTCTACCGCCAATTCTATCCAGAATGCTCTCCAGTTCAGGTATTGACCCGGGCTCAGGCAAGCGCGGGTCAAACCTGCCCAATCATTGGGAGTCATACAATGTCTATTTAAAGCTTCCACTTGAGCCAGAGTGAAAGAAGCACTAATGCCATATGTTCTCACTGACTCAGCCAGCGCCTTGATCACTTTGAAATCTAGAGGTTCTTCAAACCTATTTCCCTGTTGGTCTTGAAACACTGGAAAGGCTAGCTGTAGTTCTGTTCTAATGTGGCTCCACACCTTTGGGCAAAAGGACCTTCCCAAGGCTGTAAAAGGGGCCGAAACAAGTTCGGTGTTTTGCCCCGCAGTCATGTATGGCAGAGGCGCCAAAGGCTCTGCCCCACCTTCTAACCCTTTTTCCTTTTCTCCCTTTTTTCTTCTTTTTTTCTTTATCATAGCTTTCTCTAATTCTGCTATTAGGGCAGATACCTCCTCCTCCTGACTAGATATCTCTGTTTCTTCCAGAAAAAGCCTACCTAGATATTTAAGATCCAGATAAAGCCTACCTTGCCCTTCTTTAGCGCTCGCAGCTGTTTCAGAGTGCTCCTCTTGTAAAATCTCTAAGGCTGTCTGCCCTTCTTCCACGGCTTTGCAACATCTTTGATCTTCCAAGCAACTCCTGACTAGCTTCCAGGCTGGTCTTACCCCTCCTTTTAATGTTCCTCGTCCCCAAGTAAAATCTAGATCGGCACCAAGTTTGTCCCAGCAAGGGACCGTGAGGCTTCCGGACTCCGCGAACCATGGCGCAGGGGTGTCACATTCCTCTAAAAATCTTTGTAGGGTGGATTTTTTGATTTTTAAGTTTTTTGACAGTAGCAGCTCTTGAAGAGTCAAAAAAATTGGGTGCGAGTGCGAAGCGCCCATAATTGAAACTTTTACTTTCAGTTCGCTACTACCCGCGAACTTAATCAGCCGCCTATCCCCGCGGACTTTCCCGCTCTCTCTTTATCTACAGAAGAGAGCAAAATATCGCCGCCCTCAACCAGCGGTCCTTATTGTCCCTCTTACCTGGGAACTTACCAGTGCACTGCCCTGACCGCTGAAGTTCTGAGTTTCGAGGAGTCCCCGTACGGGCCACCAGTTGTCGCGTTCGTCTCGACCAGCAAGAAAGACATGACCCAAAACTCTTCTTCAAGCGGTTTACTCAGGAACCCTTTACAGCACAATGGAGTCTCTCTCCTTCCCCAGCCCGCACAGCTCCTTATAAGCATCTCTTCCGCCAATCAGGAGATCAGGTGTAGTGGCCTACCATTGGTCCGCGCAGCAACCAAACTATGCTTGAGTCAGCCTAGTACCCCACAAGGAGTCATGTGGCAGAGGGAGCGCATGCCATCAGGAGGAAAGAGAAAGGAAGCCGGCGCCATCTTTTAGGTGTGGCACCAGCGCGGCTCTTCACACCTGGGCACTCTTCCGGCGTAGGCCTGGAGGCCGGCAAGCTCTAACCCCGGCACAGATTCAATGACACAGACTCGGTGCTGCAGTCGCCGTTTCCCGAGCCACCTGCTGCTAAACTCAGTCCCTGGGTGCTCCTCCATTGTGGGCCTGGAGGCCAGCACGCTTCAACCCCGGCGCAGATTCGGTGGCACAGTCACCGTTTCCTGAGCCACCCGCTGCTAAACTCAGTCCCTGGGTGCTCTTGCGGCATGGGCCTGGAGGCCAGTAAGCTCCAACCCGGCGCAGATTCGGTGGCACAGTCGCCGTTTCCTGAGCCGCCCGCTGCTAAACAAAGTCCTTGGGTGCTCTTCTGGTGTGGGCCTGGAGACCAGTAAGCTCTAACCCCTGCGCAGATTCGGTGACGCAGACTCGGTGCCACAGTCGCCGTTTCCCAAGCCACCCACTGCTAAACTCAGTCCCTGGGCACTCTTCCGGCGTGGGCCTCAAGTAAGCATTTAAATAATTTTATTTTTCTTCTGAGAGTTAAATGGTATGTCTTATAATGCTGGCTGTATTTAACCTTTAGCAAGTAGTTTACTAGTCATTTAGAAAAATAGATTTTAAAATAACGTTGATATTTATGAATTACAAATTGTCTTCAACAACTTGGCATATAGTGTCATTTAATTATGTGTATTGCTACCTGATATAAATCATGTTAAATTTCTTTTCTTTTTTTTTCAGACAGGGTCTCGCTTTGTAGTTCAGGCTGGCCCTGAGCTCAGCCTCAAACTCACATCACAGCAATCCTCCTGCCTCTGCCTCCAGAGTGATGGGATTACAGGCGTGAGCCACCATGCCCGGCACTATGGTATGTGGTACTGATTGCTGCTAGGCGTGAGTCTCCATGCCCAGTACTATATGTGGTTACTGGGGGACTGAACTCAGGTCCTTGCACTTGCAAGACAGGTGCCGGAACCACTGAGGTAAATCCCCAGCCCCACACTAATTTTCTACATAATTGTCATGAATGTTTATTAAGTACTGATAGCATCTAAGCATCGGTTTCATGTTTTAGAAAATATTACTTCCTATTATACCTAATGACCAATTTTCTACCCAACTGAGTTTAAATTCCAATCATACAGTCTTGTAATTATGATTTATAATATAAAGTGGGTGCATTTTGTAGCTTATTACGGAAGCAGTTGATTTTATTGTAAAACAAAAAGGTACCGCTTTTGTTAGGAGAAGATACCTGAATCTATCCTTAAGAAAATAGCCTTCATATTCTGCAAGTTAGATTTTCTCTACTAGCAGGATTTGTGTGCATGTGTTTGTGTGTTTATGTGTGAAGAAAATATAACTAAAACTACTTGCATTGTTTATAAGGATCTTGAGTTGTAAAAGGAAACAATATATGTTGCAAAGTTTATTTTCTGTTATTTTATGCAATTTTCTTTTCTGAAGAAATATGTGTGTGTGTGTGTGTGTGTGTGTGTGTGTGTGTGTGTGTGTGTGTGTGTGTTATAACAGAAAATAAGCTAATATCTGTTTAGGAACTTCTGTCAAGACAATTGATGAGATAGACAAGGTTTCTGTGGATGGGTACAATAAGAGAAAGGACAGTAAATAAATATGTTGTCAGTAAATGACAAATTTGAATGAATGTACCTTTCATTTCATAATATTTGATGTAGTAACATTTCCTACAATAGTTTGAAACCTTATCAATATTATTAAAAACCAGCTTTCTGTTACTTTATGATGCTTTACTAATATTCCTCCATATTTCACTAGGATTATACAACAACATCAAAGTTGTCTGATCTATTACATCAGGTAGTCTAATTTTCTTTGCATCCATCTACTATATTTTCCCCTAACTCCTTCTTATTGAAAAGCTTGTCTGTACTTTCATGACAAGCATTTCACTGGTTAACTGACTCCCACACCTACATAATTTTGTGCAGCTGTCTTTCTATCTTGCTTGCAATAAAATTACATTTATTAGATTATTTCTATCAATCTTATCATTTCATAATAGCTCTCAATATTAAAATTATGCCTTTTATTCCACCTTATACCTTCAGAAATTATCTAATAACTGTGTTCATTTTCAACAAAACAATTTGAAATGTTCTTTATTCCTAATATCTTTACTTTATACACAATTATCTTTTGAACATAGTTCATTTAAATTTGTCACTCTCCACTTTACTGACACTATTGTTTTTAGGATCATTAATAGATAAATAATACCAAATCAAACTACCTATGTTATTTCTAATCTTGTTCAACCAGGGAACTCTACGTGACACAGTATTCTTGCCATTTTTCAAATCCTTGGATTCTGGGTCTCAATGCTCTCATCACTCTAGCAAACACTTACTTGTCTCTTTTGTGTTTTTCTCAATCTATTTTTACCATCAACTTATAAGATATTCTACTGTAACTATTCTTTTCCTAAATAAATAAATGAGGTACGTCAATTTAATAAGCAAAGCTTTTATGGCTCACAGTTTTTGATGTTTCATTCCATCGTTGGTTAGGCTATTCCTTTTGCAACAGTTTTTAAACAGTGCTATCATTGTGAAACCACGTGACAGATGAAATAGCTCATTTCATAGCAACCAGAAACCAATGGGAGAGGAAATTGATAAAGTCATTCTCCTTCATGTGGATTATTTCAGGTGTAAGTTCACAATCTTCTGATTTTCTACCAGTAAGCCTCACATCTGAACGGTTCTACTATCACAGTAGCACAACTGACTGGGGACTGAGGCTTTAATACGTGAAGGAAATATAGGAAACAGGAAGGACTCAGTTTTCTTTGTAACATTTTGTTTCATTCACTCATTTCTGATGAGACCCCACTGTGCCACACATAGATATTGAATAATTTGAGTCTTTTAGTCCTCAGCAAGTTTCTCCTTGACAATGATTCAGATAGCAAGCTAAAGATGGGAAGAACTATTCATAATGTTGTCAAACTGCATTTTGTCTCCACAGGTCTCATTTTAATCCAAATAAAAATATATTTATAGCCAAGTTTAAAATTTTTTCATATTAATACTAAGCAAAGATGATTATGTTAATATCTGATGAAATGTATTTAGCCAGCTTCAAAAATCTCACTTATGAGAGCATAGGATTTGAAATAACACCTAGATAAAAGCTTTTACAGCTGCTGTACCCAAACATTCTGAGCCACATTAGTGATATTATAGAGAATTTTACATACTGAGTCATTGAAAGCTACAGAAATTTATTTGTGAAAGTTTTGAATGTTGAGAAACCCCAGATCAAGTCCTCTGTATCTATTTTGGGCCTTCTCCTGCTTCCTTCTCTAATGGCAAAATTCAGAAGGGTATAGAAGAGTAGAAAGATTTGTGCAAACCCTCCTTATGACCGGACTAGTCAATTCATGTGTTTGGCACTGTCAGAACTTAAATCTCTCCCATCTAGCTCCACTTCCTAATACTGTAAGAAGTAATATGCTTCCAATCAACGCATTTTTAGAGAAATATTCAAATAATAGCTGCCTCACAAATTGAATCAAATTTATTATGCTTATATTGAAAGTACATGTGACAAGATAAGACATTTGTCAGGATCTTCATTTACCTCTATGACACATAGTGTTTCTCTGGTTTTAAATAAATTAAAACAGTGTTTTATAGTAAATTTATTTATTTTTTTAATGAGGACTGCAAGTAAGGTAGAATGTGAGAATTTTCTTCTGCCAACTGTTGAATGGTTATTTATATCTTTCATTCCCAGCCACATCACATTAACATGTTCATAGACATGCATATGCATTTAATTTTTAAAAATTATCATTTTTCCAGCTCTTAATTAGTTTTATAGCATATGTCTTCTTAACAGTAAATGGTAAGTGATAGTCATAATAATGAAAATGAGATCCTAAGAGATTTCCAAACGTTTTGAAATTTCATCATTAAAGTGCCATTTTTTTCTTCTAGATCATTCAAATACCACATTGATCTTACATAGGCATAGCTCTCATAAATTTGTTCAAAATTTTATTATTCATTCAGGACATGCCTTGTGCCAAGGTGTATGTTAAGAAATGACAAAAATGTTTGGAATGGCTAAAATGACAAGCTTACCCTCAAAAAGGCATACTTACCTTAAAATTTAATAAAATCCAAGCAATTTAATTCCCTCAACTATCTTTCACACCATGTAATGTCTTTGATTTACAATTTTCAGTGATTCTTCATTGTCTTTCAGATAATATTTTAGGATCTTACTGTTGTCTCTTTTCTCATTGATTCATTACTTATGAATGACTGCTGACAACTTGTCTTCATCTGATATTGCCTTCAGTTGCACAGACCCGTACTTCATATGCTGCAAAGAACATAGAAAACATACAAATGTGATAAAATATTATTATTCATGACACCAAATACTTTCATAATTGTTACTGTTTTTAAAATTCAGTATATCTTAGATGTTATTAATACAGAATCATAATTTATAAAGTCAGAAGTACTGACTCTTATTGTTCATTAGTTAAAACATTTTATCTTATGGTAAATTTAGGGGCTATGATTTTCCTTTTAGGTAGGTCAAGCACTAATAGACATATAAATACTCCTAGATTTTTATTTAAATGAATTGATTTGTCATAATGTCATATTCTACCTTTTTACTCAAATATTATAAGTGATACTTTTGTAAGTAAGAAGATTCTTATTATTAATCTCTTTAGATTACCTAAATGACTAAGTCTGTTCTTGCTCATGAAACAGCTGTTGTAAATTTAAATGCTGTATGTTAAACTTGATCAATTTTAAGAAGTATAATTTACTTGAATCAGCTTTCGCTGTTTTGTATTTTAATTGGTTTTAAAAAGAATAAGACTGTTATTGTCATGGAATATAAAAGGTAACATGAATTTCCACATAATGTATACATTTTGTCTAGAGTCAAGTACAGCTTTCAAATCCATACAAAGCTTTAGTGCACAACAATTTAATAACAAAAATAACATTATAGACTATTTTAAAAATGATATTCCTTTTAATTTTATATATGTAATCTCACAAAATAATAACTCTTGAAAATGTGGGGTTTGCAAAGACAAATTGAAGGATTATGAACTCCTATACATAGCCTATTTAAACCTTGTATCTATTGATATCACTCAAAAATTTATGAATTTATTATAGCTTACTAAATGAGTAACCTTGAGAAAGTTATTTAATTTTTACATGAAATCCCTTGTTTACAAAGTGAGAATAATTATAGCATTTAACTGATAAATGCTTTTCTAATTATTAGATAAGTTCATGCATGGCAAATACCTAGAACAAAGATCAGTATATATTAATTTCTCAAAAATATTAGTTCTTATTATTATATGTGGTATATTGGCAACAATGTACTTCCTACATTTTCATTTATCAACACAATTAAAGTTTTGGGAAATTAGGCTGAGGATTTACCTCAGTGGTTCCGGAGCCTGTCTTGCAAGTGCAAGGACCCAGGTTTGATCCTTGGTAACCACATACCATACTGGGTGTGGAGACTCACCCCAGCAGCAACCAGTACCACATACCACGGTGCCAGGCATGGTGGCTCACGCCTGTCATCCCAGCATTCGGGAGGCAGAGGCAGGAGGATTGCTGTGATGTGAGTTGGAGGCTGAACTCAGGGCCAGCCTGAACCACAAAGCGAGACCCTGTCTCAAAAAAAAAAAAAAGTTTTGGGAAATTATAAAAATCTTAAGATATATTGTGCAAAGGGAAATTATTTTTCATAGGGAACAGGAAAAAGAGGATCTTACTAGAATCCCTACAGTGTGTCTTGGCTTCCTGTGAGCCAGGACAGCACAAGGAGAATTAAAGAATAAAAAGAAGAAATGAGGCTTAGAGAAGCTGGGTTCTGGACCTGATTAGTGCTGCTCAAGGCTGCGAATACCCAAAGCTTGAATTACTGGGTTCATAGAGTGTAACAAGTGACTCAAGGGGCAGTGATAATCCTAAACTGACAAGAATCTTTTGATAAGAGAAATAATAAGATATCTCAGAGCATTTATGACCATGAGGATTTTGTTCTATTGAGGATGTTAGGTCAGTGAGAAGCTTGTGTTGATTAGGAGAGTAAGATGAGCAAAGACATTTCAACAACCCTAGGTAGCATGAGTTGAACTGATAAGAAATTTGCCTCTCCCCAGGTGAAACTTTCTCTTACACTTAGTTCTCAAGGAACCATATATCTTCAGCTGTTTTAATCTTGCCCTTGAGTGTTACATAAGCATAGGAACATTGAAATATTAGCTGTGACCGAAGGCAAAAATGGAGTTAGATGTTAATATGTCAAGCTTGCCTGTAGGCAAGAAGAGTAAGCCTATTATTTAATTGTGAAACGATTTTACCCAAAAATTATATAAAATAGTTCCTGACAAATTTTCTTGTATTTATTTTAATGGTTTAGTAACAAATTTTACCATTGAAGAAGTGCTTTTGTATATTACATGACCTATTACAAATAACAACAGCAAAAAACAATGTGATTCTGTCCTTTGACTTTCACAAAAGTGAGAAAGCTTCCTATTCTTTTACAAATAACCTTTGATTTCTGTCTTGGATTAGTAAAGGAAAAGAAGTACCATTATTTGTAGCAATTTTAAGGCTTCAAATGAAGACCTGAACCTATTACACAAGGGAAATACTGTAAATACTCTAGAAATCAAAAGGTTTTTTTAAAGAAAATTAAGTAATTAGCTTTGATTTAATTTTCATTTCTATAGATGGTGGAAATTCATGATTTCTTACCTGTCTTGGAAATCTCCAGTCTTTTTGATATTGCCCATAAAAACATGCATAGATGTTTTTAAAAACATAGTTAATTGATAACTTTTCAGGCAAAATGGTGATAGCTCTACTGCAAATTATCATACTACAGTTTCTTTTTAAAAATTATTTTGATAAATTAATTATCATAAAAATACTTAGTTTTACATAATACTTCTATGTTTATACTCTACAAATATTTGACATGGTAAAGTTAATTTTTGTGTTTCATAAATATAACATCACCTACAAAAGAAATTACAAAATGCTGGTAACTTGTTTATTGATAAGGGTATATAATGAGTAATGCATTGATAATGTTCTTTAATTGTGTACAAAATGGAAAAATAAAGTTGAAAAAGATATAATGACAGTTTTTAGTTTATTTTGCATGTTTTACATATACAATATATAACTCATGATTTTACAATATTTATTAGATAATGGATCAAATGAAGACATTTGTAAATCAAGATGAGAATACATGTTTCATATTGATGCATTATTGATGATTTGAAATTCATATTGATGAATAAATTCAATTATAAATTATATAATTAACAATGTAAATTATATCTTTCACAATAAATTTAAATCAGAGACATAAAAACTCAACTTTGAAGGAGAAGGAGAAAGTGGTAACTACAAAGGCAATGTGTAATCAATATCTCATATACAACTTCAAATACAGATGTTCTGGAAAATATTACTTTTTGTTTTGCTTTCTTTCTGGTATAGGGAATAGAATCTAAAGCCTTTAGATTGGGATACATCCCCATCCCCTTTAGATTGGGATACATCCCCATCCCCGCATCCTTTTCTTAAGAAAGGATCTCAGTAGATAGGTAAGTTATACAGGCTGACTTATGATCCTCTGCACCAGACTCTTACAGTTCTGGGATTAAACATATGGGCAGATGTTACCAACTAATATAAGACTTTCATGTTGGTATTTTTCAATACTCAGAACAAACACTGTCACTGGATATTACTTCCAAGATGCAGGTTACTTGTGTGCTCTTTGTTTATTTGACGTTTCAACAGATCCCAGAGTTAGTAAAATGCATATGTATGTATGTATGTATGTGTATGTATATATATATATATATAATATATATATTAGATTTTTATTAAATCACTTAGAGAACATTGTGTATATCAAGTTTTTAGATAAAATGTCAAAGGTAAAATGAATGAATAAAATCATTGATAAGCTGTAATTCATTAAGACAAAAACTTGTGCTTTGACAAAGGCAGTTTCAAGCTAATGAAAAATAAGCCACAGAATAAGAGAAAATTTTTGCAAATAAAAAGTGGTAAATAATTGCAATCTAAATTATTCAAGTAACTTAAAATTTAACCATTAGAAAATCAAAGAATATGATTTACAAAAGGGCCATAGATCCTAACAGATAACACATCAAAGAGGACACACAAATACCAGACAATTATATGAAAATGTGTTCTACATCATATGACTCTAGGAAAAATCAATTTTTTTGAGACAGGGTCTCGCTTTGTTTTTCATGTTGGCCCTAAATTCAGCCTCAAACTCAGCAATCCTCCTGCTTCTACATCCTGAGTGCTGGGATTACAGGCGTTAGCTACTATGCCTGGCACTGTTATATGTGGTTACCAGGGGTCAAACTCGGGCCTTTGTGCTTGCAAGGCAGATCCTAGAACCACTGAGCTAAATCCTCAGCCCAGAAAAGCAAATTTTTGATAATTGATTATAACTAAATACCCACTAGAATAATAAAAATCTGGAACACTGGCAACACCAACTGTCAGTGACGATAGGGAACAGGAACTCTCAGTAACTGCTGGTGGGAATGCAAAAAACAATTTGATGATTCTTTACCAAATTAAATATGACTTTACTATAGAATACAGCAATAAAAATTCTTGGTATTTATACAAAAGACTTGAAAACTTGTGTCTGTGCAAAAAGTTTTACACAATACAGGATCTTTATTCATAATTGCCGGAACATGGAAGCAACCATGATGTTCTTTGCTGTGTACAGCCTGTAAATGAACAATGGTATGGTCAGAGAGGAATATTAGATAACACTAGCAAGAAATGTGTTATCAATCTTTGAAAAGAAAAGGAGGTAACCTAAATACATATTGACATATAAGATGAGCAAATCTGAAGTGATTACATACTGTTATGATACTAAATGTATTACAAAACATTATCAAAAAAGCATAACTATGGGCACAGTATACTTACAGTGACTTCTGAGAGTTGGAAATGGAAGAATTGAATAGGTTAAATTCTTGGAGGTATAAAAGTGCTCTGTATAATGGTGTGTGCTAGTCACTTTCTTCCTCCCTGGGACAAAATACTTGACAAATGAAACTTCAAAGAGAAGAGGTTTATTTTAACTCATAGTTATAGTTCATGGTCAACTGGGTTCAATGTATTAATGACATAGTTTCACAGTCTCAGCTGAGGAAAATTGCTCATATGATGACAGGCAGGAAGCAGAGAGAAAAAGGAAGAGTCAGGGAGGGAGCTACATCCTTCCAGGTCATATTACCAGTGACTTCTGACCGGATTCTTCTTCCCAATAGCATGATCATTGACCATCCTCTGAATGCCCAGCCTTCAGGTGAATGAGAATTTTGGGGTACATTTCAGACCTAAACTATAACACAATTCCCATGCCCATCAAAATCCTCATGCAAATCGCATTATGCAAAATGTACTGATTCCATCTCTAAGAGTTGCCAGTGTTTTAACAGTTACAACACTCACCACTGAAAGTCCAAGTTCAAAATGTCCTCTCAGACTAAAGGCAAACACACTTAGCTGTGAGTCTATATAAAAGTAATTTAGAAACAAAATGTAAACACTTCCAACATACAATGGCACAGGATAACATCCTCATTTCCTTTTTTTTTTTTTTTTTTTTTTTTTTTTTTTTTGAGACAGGGTCTCGCTTTGTGGTTCAGGCTGGCTCTGAGCTCAGCCTCCAACTCACATCACAATCCTCCTGCCTCTGCCTCCGGAGTGCTGGGATTACAGGCGTGAGCCACCACGCCCGGCACTGTGGTATGTGGTACTGGTTGCTGCTGGGTGTGGGTCTCCACACCCAGTATTGTTATGTGGTTACCGGGGAATCGAACCTGGGTCCTTGCGCTTGCGAGACAGGCGCCGGAACCACTGAGCTAACTCCCCGGCCCACATCCTCATTTCTTAAGGGAGAAACATTAGGGTTAAAAAATAAATGGAGTGACAGAAAGGCCAAAACCCAGCAAGACAGATGTTAAATTCTGCAGTTCTATGTGTAGCAACTAGGGCAATTTTTGGAAAGAGGTGAATTCCAAACAAGATCAGCCCAGCTCTTATAGCATTGCTATTTGTAGCCGTATGTGGTTAGTCTCTTGGAGAATCTCCTGTCACTCTCTGCATATTTGCTTAGATATTCCACATTCTAATTTCTCCAACTTCTTGTGATATTCACTCCACTTTTAGTCTTCACTACCGTAGCTTCATGCACTGGCCCCCCAGAGAATATTGCCTGGCTTCCCAGACGTTCTCAGTTACTTTCTCATCACTGAGGCATAACACATGACACACAATTTAAAGGAGGACAGGTTTATTTTGGCTCAGTGTTTGTAGAGGTTTCAGTCCATTATCAATTGTCTCCAAGGAAGGGTAGCATGGCAGAGAGGTGTGACCTAACTGCTCAGAGCATGGAAAACAGGAAGCACAGGCCTTCCAAAATCTGAGTGGAAGCTTCCATGGTAGAACAATTTTTGCTTTCTGCATATCCATAAAACCAGCAGCACATAGATGACCTCAGGATACACTGCTATCTTGATCATTAACCAAGCCTCTTTGGATTATTGTTGCAGAGACCTCTGAACATGAGGATGGTTAAACACTGTGAGCCCAATCCTATATAATCAATTTTCTGTGAAGGTCAGCCTCTCACCAATTACTGAGAGGCCTTCAACATATGTTTCCCCTTGTCCAGCTACAAAGTATTTGGCCTTTAAAAAATAACAATGAGAGAAAGG
Source organism: Petromus typicus (assembly GCA_004026965.1). Lineage (NCBI taxonomy): Eukaryota > Metazoa > Chordata > Mammalia > Rodentia > Petromuridae > Petromus > Petromus typicus. The sequence continues at coordinate 26,561 of PVIR01015046.1, read as the reverse complement.
GAAAAATTAGAATCAAGTCATGTCATATTCTGGTACAAACACTTAATGTTGAATGCAATGATGATGTGTATTCATAATGTACCAATAAAAATTTCAATTTAAAAATATTGTATTACAGACTTCAAAGTGTTAAGAGATAGATATTCTGCCATATTACTATTTAAATAAGAAGGAGAAACAAAAAAAAAGTCAATCTTTATAGCAACCAAACTTTCCACAAACTCAGCATACACTTTCTCTGTGATGAAACTCTTCCCTTTTAAAATCATTTAACTCTATCCTTTACTCCTGACGTTTTACTATAAATCTCACTAAAAGCCACAAGCAGTACTCATGCTATAGCTTGAACACTGGGTTGCCTTCACATTTTCTCTTCCAGACTACATAGACCACTGCTCTCAGCCTTATTTTCTCATAAATTCTCAGGAAAAGGGAAATGTGTAGACAAATTTTCTGCCAGAGTTTAACACACATGGTCTCAAGTCCAAATTCTAATGGTGTTTTTCCCAACTAAAATGACTGAATCTGTTCTTTACTGTCTGCATTTCTACAAAAATTCAGGACTTCTAATGCCTGACAGGCATTACTCATAAAGCACAGCTTATTTAATTCCAGGTCTTCTCTAGCTAACATCGCCAAACATTTTTTTTTTTAGGTTTTTTGAGACAGGGTCTCGCTTTGTGGTTCAGGCTGGCCCTGAGCTCAGCCTCAAACTCACATCACAATCCTCCTGCCTCTGCCTCCTGAGTGCTGGGATTACAGGTGTGAGCCACCACACCCGGCACTGTGGTATGTGGTACTGGTTGCTGCTGGGTGTGGGTCTCCACACCCAGTATTGTTATGTGGTTACCGGGGAATCGAACCCGGGTCCTTGCGCTTGCAAGACAGGCGCCGGAACCACTGAGCTAACTCCCCGGCCCGTCTCCAAACATTTTTAACTCTTGCCACAAACAACGTGTAAAGAATTTTGAACTACGTGGTCAGATAGTCAAAACAGTGTTTCAACTTCTAGTACCAAACTGAATCAGTTATTTCTTCTTCACTTAGACTTAATGACTCAGGCAAAAAAATTAAAGGTTGAGAGATTTATTTTGGTTTGTGTTTATAGGCAGTCATTGGTGGCTGAGAGGCAGAAATAAAATGATGGAAGAATGTGTGTAGTGGAAAGATGGTCACATCATAGTGGCTGGGAAGCAGAAAGAGAGAAGAAAAACTAGGAGGGATGATAAACTCTTCCAGGTCACAGACTTGGTGACTCACCTTTTCTGATCAGACCTCACATCCCAAGAGCATAATGTGTATCTTAAATCATCAATATATGAATCTTCCAAAGATATAGAACCTCACCATTCAAGCACCCTGCAAAAGCCCCACACTAGTTTTTGTAGAACATTCCAGATCTAAACCAAAATGTGATATGTCCATAAATACATATCATACATTTTTCTAAACTCTTACATTTTGTGTACTAAAAGTAAATTTTAAAATAAACAATGACCATTGTGATTAAAGTATTAATGTTTCTTCATAATTTGTAGCAGATATCTCATAGTGAAGATTTTGGTAATGTAGAGGGCTGGCATGTGTGTAATCAGAGAGCATACTGGGAAGATTCGGACATTTTCCTTTTTTATTTTTTCCTGTGAAACTAAAATACTCTGCTACTAAAATTATATATTACAGACATTAATTCAGTATGCACGTATATGTGCAGCTAAATATACACACTATACATAACATTATTTATTTTAAATTTTTGAAATAAAAATGGTAACTGACAGAATACCCTCAGCAATCCAGAACAAAGTTAGTCCAACAAAGTCTTATTAAGGGCCTTTATATGAACTAAATTTTGGTATAGGTCTATGATAATACATTATTTTTATAAATAATCACATGGCTCAACATTTTCTGTTAATGTTTTATATGACACTAGTATAATGTTCAAAATAACTTAATGATCTAGTTGTAATATTACAATCAATTAATTTTTTTATGTCACTATTCAATCCAGGATCTTGCAGTGTACTTAGCTGGCATATTTCTGTATTTGACGTAAACTGTAACAATTACCGGTTACTCTTTATTTTTCATTATCGTAATACTTGTGGAAAGAAAGAAAGATTTTTTTAAAACATCACACAATTTTCATTTGTCTGATATATCCCAATGATTATACTGGTTAATGCAGTCATTGAGATAATCCTGACTCCATATCAAAGAGATGATATGTGTATTTTATTGTGTCTCCCATTGAGGGTTTATATATCCATATATGTAAGTGAATGTGTTGACCATAAATACTTAAAATGATGTCTCCTTGGGTCTCTATTGTAAATTTTCTATTTTCTCCTTTCAATTCCCTAAACAGTTTTTGGGAAAATATTCAATTCTTCGTCATTATTCGTACTTGTGTATTTATGAATTAGAACTGTCATTTACTTCATTTAGAACTTCAAAATCAATATATCTGACACTTTTTGCAGTCTTTCATAGACTGTGACAAAGCAAAATATTTCTCACCCATAACTGTACCTTTAGCCAACATAAACCAGGAAATATTCCATCTTTATATTTTAAACTTCACATTTTAAATTAGTGTTAGGTTTACAATCTGTATAGTACCACATTTTCTCAGTTTTGTGGTTAAATGGCTCATAGATATTTTCCTGAAGATAAATCTTGTAAATGTTCAAAGTTTGTGATGTATATTATGAACATAATAACATATGTTTGATAAATTTTCAGGCATGGTGCTGTTGCTTGTGAGTTCAATGTTAATTTTAAAAAAGCACAGATTAAATAATGTATCTTTTCACAGGAACACATTAAACATGTATTGATTAGTTGATGAAATGTGACATGTAGGAATCTAACTATTTTTCTCCATGGAAGCAATAGTTCAGTATTCTCTAGTTCACTTTTTCATGAATAGATAGAGCATTAATATAAAAATAATTGACTGTAATTTAAGACTGTAAATATTCTTTAATTATGCTTAAACTTTGACCTATCTACTTAAAATCTATCACTGTATCCTCCCTGCACAGATGATTACTGTTATGATCCAATAATAATTTTCTATTTCCCTTGTTTTTAAATTGCAATTATGGAAAAAATTGTTAATCATTGACTCATCTATTGATCTGCCTATGCACTTATTGATACATTAATTTTTCTATATCATCAGTAGCTACTGAACTTTTGATTTATAATCCAAATCATCATTTTAAAAAATTGAGTTTATTGGTACATTTTATACACATTATGATCACATTCAACATTAAACATTTATACCTGTGCATGATATATCTTGATTCTCATTTTTTCCCATTCCCTTTCCCTCCCTACTACCTCCAAGCTACTATATACATAAGCTCTATTTTCATTTTTTTTGTTTTTTTATCAAATTTTTTCTTTCCATTCTTTCCTCTTCCTTATCCTCTCTTCCCTTACATTCTGGATCTCATTGCTCCAGTCAGTGTGTATTGGAAGCTCTTTTGGGTTGCCTCTGTGTACTTTCGACATTCAACATGCCTCAATTCTCAACTTCTTTTTATTTACTTTCTTAGATTATGTTGTCATGAAATAACTGAAGCTAATTTTTCACTTCCTCTGCCCAAACTCTGAAATCAGTTTTCTAAAGAGTATTGGTCCTTTTTATTAAAGACTGATATGTTGAGAACCATGTCTGCATGAAAGGAATAGTTCTTAGATACTGTTGTATCACCATATTTAGACACTTTTAGAAAATAAATCTAGGAAATGTATACTCATTCAATTATACACTTAAATTTATTTCAGCATCTAGTTTTCTATTTACACATTTCAAAGAGAAATTCATACTGTTATATCCTATTCCAACCCAGCAATACAGGATTAATTTGAGATTTTTCTCTATCTTTGGTAGACAGAAATCTACATTTCACAATCTATAATGATCCATTTAATGGTTAAAAAATAAATAATTTCAGAGTAACTCATATACCAGTGAGAAAGAAATTTAACAGCTAGTATGTATTGTTTGATTGCTGTTATTTTGTTTCTATGTTTTCAGTATCCAGGCAACATATTGTTTTGCAAATCTCCTTTTCAATATGACAATGGGATCAATTTTTATTCAGTTAGGTTAATTTTTCAGTTTGTATTTTATGTTTCTTCCCACACACATTTTTATCATTTAATTTACTTTCAGTAAAATTCTTATTTTCTTGTCTACACTCCTCTGCATTTATTTTGAAATCCATAAAACTGTTTCCATTACCATATTTCTACAGAGAACAAGCTCATCTCCCTAAAAATTCCACTCCACTACACCTTCATAGATCTGCTGTCAATTAATTCTTGCCATGTTTGTTTGTTTAAAAAAATATTTCCCTTTAACTCTGAAGAGATAAAATTGATGAGTATAGAATTCTGGGTTGACATTTTTTTCCCATCAGCAATTTAAAAGTGATATTTCACTTTTTTCTGCTTTCATAGTTTACCAAAGCAATTTCTCAGATAATCTAATTTGTAAATTTTCCCTTCATAATGTGACTCAAAGATTCTTTGAATAATTTTATTTCTCTACTGCCATATCAGATTGTATTTTCCTTTGTTATTAAAGGCTTCTCAGTTTAACTGTAATATTGCTATTAAGAGTGCCAAAGACATTATCTTGTCTCAATATTTTAATGTAATTTTGATGCATAAGCTCACGTTTTATCCAACAGTCAGGTTCCCATACTTGCTTCATTGTCTCAAGTACGATGACTGTTCATCAGTTCCCTAAGCCAAATGTTTTTTAATCTTATAACCCAGACAGAGACTTTTGTTCTCTTTTGGAGCTAGAGGAGAAAAATATTGAAAGTTTCTTGACACTATTTTTTGCTTCCACAAGCCTACACTAGGGCTCTTTCCAATATTATTTGTGATTACCCAGTCAGGTTTGTAGAGATATAACACACAAAGTTGTACAGATACTGTCATTTTCTGAAGTGCTTGGAAATTTGGAAGTCTCAGTTAGACCATACTTGATTTTCTTAACTTGTCATCAATTTGAGCAAGCTCTTATCAGTCCCTTCTTGTTATCTACCCTTAGGTGAATGTTTTTTTTTTTTTTCTCAGTTCTTTACACAATCTTTATCTTTACATTTAGGACAAATGCCCTTTACTCTGCCATAAAAAAATGATAAGATTGAGTCATTCATACTCAAATGGACATACCTTCAGGTTATCCTTCTAAGTGAAATAAATAGATCACAGATGTATAACTATCACATCTTTGGTATAACAAAATGAAGATGTAAATGAGTTCTAGTATATAAAGTAGATATTGTGAAACAGAAAATATTTTAAAAGAAATGGGGTGTAGGGGTAAGTAAAGAGGGAAAATAATGTGATAGTAATAAAAAAGGAAAAGCCTATGTGTATAGGAGGCAGGGGGTTGTGGGGTGGGTAGGGGAATGGGAAAAATGAGAATCAAGTCATGTCATATCATATACTGGTACAAATTCTCAATGCTGAAGGTGACTATGCTGTGTATACAATGCACTATTAAAGATTTGAATTTTTAAAAAATAACATAATTTGAAAATAATCTGGAAATTTATTGTGCTGAGTACATTTAACATGAGATCTACTGTACTAAGCATTTAAATGTGTCATACCTCATTGTTTGTAGAAATGACAGTTTTCAGATCACCGGAGCTAAGCAACCTTGCTTTGATTGGCTCTCTTGGTGTTTTTATTGTAAGAGTGAAATAACATTTATTTCAATTCTCTAAGCTCTAAAGTGAAAGACCAAACCTGTTGTTTACATAGCTTCAGTTTTTAAAATTTGAGTAAGAATCCACATCTGCAGCAGTCCTTTGTTAATAAATTTAACTATTTTAAGCTTATACTATTCTTACTGTTGAATTTAAAATATATAATAGATATAAATGTATAACTACTAAACTATTTTCAGAATGTTTCAGAAACATTTCAGAATGTTTCTTTTACATTTCTGAGATAATTCATTGTATACTTTCTATAGAGAATTATTTAAAATTTGTAATATGTACTCATTTGATTAAAATGATGTAATAAAGCCTAGATAATGCTCTGGTGAAATTCTATAGTAGTATTCATGTGTCTTCTACTGATATAAATTTCTCTTTTTCTCACATTGAAATAAAAAGCTTAGTCATTTTGAGTATAAAACAAGCTACACAGGAACAAAAATGTTCATGTTTTGCATATATTATTTCACAATAGTTCCTGCACAAGGTTCAGACAGTAAAGGAAACATAAATATATTTTTCACTAATTTAGATAAGAAATTACATGTTTATTTTTTTTAATTTTTAAAAATTTTTTTAGGTTTTTTGAGACAGGGTCTCACTTTGTAGTTCAGGCTGGCCCTGAGCTCAGCCTCCAACTCATATCACAGCAATCCTCCTGCCTCTGCCTCCCGAGTGCTGGGATTACAGGCATGAGCCACCACGCCCGGCACTGTGGTATGTGGTACTGGTTGCTGCTGGGCTTTAGTCTCCACACCCAGTATGGTATGTGGTTAACCAGGGATAGAACCCAGGTCCTTGCACTTGCAAGACAGGAGCCGGAGCCACTGAGCCAAATCCCTGGCCCCAGAAACTACATGTTTATTAAATTATGAGTTCTTTATTGAGTTTATTTTGGATAATTTAACAACACCAATTAGTAATCACATTGTTCTGAAAAAGATCATGTACTAAATATTAGATTATTTTAATAAAGAGTTAAAAAATAAACTAGAAGTTTGTACCAATAAATGTATTTTAAAATTGATATAATTTCTGGTATGTATTATTTGTTCTTTTTTTTTTTTTTTTTTTTTTAGGTTTTTTTGAGACAGGGTCTCGCTTTGTGGTTCAGGCTGGCCCTCAGCTCAGCCTCCAACTCACATCACAGCAATCCTCCTGCCTCTGCCTCCCGAGTGCTGGGATTACAGGCATGAGCCACCATGCCCGGCACTGTGGTATGTGGTACTGGTTGCTGCTGGGGGTGAGTCTCCACACCCAGTATTGTTATGTGGTTACC
>PVIR01015046.1:6180-19417 GCA_004026965.1 Petromus typicus | reverse complement strand
TGTTCTTTATTAATGGATTTTTTTGTTTTTTTAATGTTAGTTTTCTTTTTTTAGGACAGGGTCTTTTTAGTACAGATTGACCTTGAACTAAGTATGTCGCCCAGGTTAGCCTTGAACTCAGAGCAGTCCTCCTGCCTCTGCCTCCTGAGTTCTGTGATTACAGGCATAAGCCAGCATGCCAAATATTTTGGTATGTGGTTACCAGGAATCGAACTTTGGACCTTGTGTTTGCCAGGCAGATGCCAGAACCACTGAGATAAATTACCGGCCCCATTAATCAAATGATTATGTTGATAGATTTTATATGCACATCATGATCACAATCAACATTGAAAAGGTTTAATTAATTGATTTTATTGGTACATTTTATGTAAAGATAATGATCACAATTGACACTGAAAATTTTCAATAGTATATGACACCACTTAATTCACATTTTTTTCCCATTCTGCGCCTAACTCTAACCCTTATATACAGAAGCTTTGTTTCTTTTTTCACCATCACATTTTCCCCACATTACGTACTCTTATGCCTTTTACCATTTGAATATTTTGTACTTCACAGTAGCTATCATACTATCTAGAACTCATTTATATCTTGTTTTTCATACCTGAGAAAAGACATGGTATTTAAACAACTGTGACCTATTTACTTATTTTATGAGTATGTCCTCAAGGTTGTCCATTTGAGTATGAATAACTCAAACTTATCATTACTTATGTCAGAGTAATATTCCATTTTTTAAAAAATATCTTTATTGGTACATTATGAATACACATCATAATCACAATCAACATTAAGAGTTTCTATCAGAATATGACATGACTTGATTCTCATTTTTTCCATCACCGTGAATCCCCCCACCCCTTATATGCACACTCTTTCTTTTCTTTTCTCTTTATTATTACCACATTCATTTTCCTCTCATTATTTACCCTTACACTCTTTCCTTTTAAATGTTTTCTACTTCACAATATCAACTATACATACTATAACTCATTTACAGCTTCATTTTCTCAAATCAGAGAAAAGATATGATATTTACACATCTGTGACCTGTTTATTTCACTTATGAGGACGTCCTCAAGGTACATCCATTTGAATATGAATGACTCAATTTTATCATTTTTAATGGCAGAATAATACTTCATTGTATAAAATAACCACATCTTCTTTATCCAGTCCCCAGTTGATGGACATTTGGGGTGTTTCCAACATTTAGCAATCACAAACTGAGCTGCTATAAAAAGGGATGCACATATGTCTCTGTGAAATGACTCTTTTAATTCCTTTGTGTGTATGCCTAGCAGAGTGATGCCCAGGTCAAATGGGACATCTAATCCTAGCTTTTGAGGAATCTCCACACTGATCTCCACAGAGGTTGTATGAGTCTACCTTCTCACCAGCAGTGGAGAAGGGTTCCCTTCTCTGCACAGCCTTGCCAACATTTGTTGTTGGCTAATTCTGACATGGCAGGCATTCTTTGTGGAGTTAGATGAAATCTCAGTGTTGTTTTCATCTGCATCTCTCAAATGACTAATGATATTGAGCATTTCTTCATGTACTTCTTAGCTGCTCTTACTCAGTCCTCTGAAAAGTATCTGTTAATTTCAGATGCTCATTTCTGAACTGCATCTTTAAATTTGGGTGGGCTGATGTTTTAAAGCTCTTTTTAAAAAGGCATATCTTCTCTATACAATCTGCAAGTGATGAATGAGCATTTGGGTTGTTTTCAAGATTTAGCTATCACAAACTTTGCTGCTATGAACATGGCTGCACAAATGTATCCGTGATATGAATCATTTAATTCTTTCATGTACATACCTAGCAGGTAAATAGTAGGGTCAGTGGGATCTCTAATCCTAGTTTTTTGAGGAATCCCCACACTGATCTCCATAGTGGTTTCACCAGTCTGCATTCCCACCAACAGTAGAAAAGGGCTCCCTTCTCCTCACAGTCTTGCCAGCATTTGTTGTTGGTTAATTTCAAGATAGTAGTCATTTTTTTGTGGAGTGAGATAAAATCTCAACATTGTTTTCATCTGTATCATTTGAATGATTATTGATGTTGAACATTTCTTCACATGCTTCTTAGCTACTTTTACATTTTCTTTTGAAAAGTGTCTGTTCATTTCAGATGTCCATTTTTGAACTGAGCCTTTACATTTGGGTGAGCTTAATTTTTTAAGCTTGTTATATATTCTGCATACTATAACTGCTGATAAAGAGTTTTTTTCCAAAATTGTTCATTGTCTTTTTCCTTTGCTGGTATTTTCTCTAGCTATGCAAAATCCTTTTAATAGGATGAGATCCCATTTGTTGATTTCTTCTGCTAGTTCCCATGCTACAGAGTTTTTGTTCATAAAGTGTTTCCCCAGTGTCTCCAAGAGTTCTACCTAACCTGTTTTGCAGTAGGTTTAGTGTTCCTGTTTTAATATTTAAGTCTCTAATACACTGATTTTAGTTTAGTACATGTTGAAAGAGATAGGTCTAGCTTTAGTTTTTGACAGGTCAAAGCCCAGTATTTCCAGCACCATTTGTTAAAGAGGTTATCTTTCTTACATTGAAGGTATTTGGCTCCTTCGTCAAAGATGAGGTGGCTTAGTATATCTGAAGTAGATTCTAGATCTTCTAATATATACCACTGTTCCTTGGGTCTGTTACTTTGCCAGTACCTTATGGCCTTTTTATCACAGTGACTTTGTAGTATAGTTTCAACTTGGGGATCATGATACACCCTACCATGTCTTTGTTGCCTAGAATTGCTTTTGCTATTGTAGGTCTTTTGTGGTTCCAGATGTTTTTTGGATTATTTTTTCTAGATCTGTGAAATATCTGTTGGGACTTCAATCTGTATTGCATTGACTCTCTACAATAGTTGTGGGAGTATAGCCATTTCAGCAATATTATTTCTTATCCAGTAATACAGAATGTCTTTCCATTTTCTGATATCCTTTTCAATCTCCTTTTTCAGAGTGTTGTGGTTTTCAGAGTAGAGATCTTTCACTTCTTTTGTTAGATTAATTCCTAGATTTTTCATTTTTGGGTGCTGTTGTGAAAGGGATTGACTCTCTAATTTTCCTCTCATTGAGTCTGTTATTTTTTCAGAAAAAGGCTATTAATTTTTGAGCACTGATCTTGTATGCAGCTACATTACTAAATTTACTGATTAAGTACAACAACCCTTTGGTTGAGTTTCTAGGATCTTCTTTGGAGAGTATCATGTCATCAGCAAATAATGAAAGCTTTACTTCTTCTTTTCCTATCCTTATTCCTTTTGTTTCTCTTGTCTAATTGTTGTGACTAATGTTTCCAGCACTATATTGAACAAGAGTAGTGATAGTGGGCATCCTTGTCTTTTTCCTGATCTTAGTGTGAAAGGTTTCAATTTTTGACCATTGGCCAGAGCACTAATTCCTTAGAATTTATATTATGATTGCTGATAAGATACTAACTTTAAATTTGATCACACAAATTTTCAATCTAATCTCATAAGACTAAGTAATTATAGCCAGAAGTTTTACAATTTTCTAAGCTATTTTAACTCATTTCAAGTTTTAGTTTTTCAGTGTTTGTATATTTCACATATTTAATTATCTGTCCAGAGTATTAAATATCAGCCTGTAAAATGGTTTAGTACTGGAAGTCAAATTTAGTGTCTTGTACATAATAGGCATCAATTTGTAAATTTTAAAATTGAAAAATGAAATTACTTTAAATATTTTAGTTTACTGTGGCCTTAGTTATCTTCATCATTGGAACAAAATGCTAACACTCACAATTTAAGAAGAAAAGGTTTATCTTGCTTGGAAATTCATAGAACTTTTAGCTCACAGCCGGTTAGCTCCAAGTCAGAGCAGCATGGCAGCAAGGCATGGAGAGGAAAAACAGCACATGGCCCAACGGCAAGAAGCAGAAAGAAATCAAAAGAAGATGCCCCAGTTATTCACATCAACCATTCAAGCCTTACTTCCAAACATGATATATAAAATTACAAAAAGACAAAATTTGCTTGTTTTGTATTTTGGACAGGGAATTGGCTCCTCACGATTTCTCTGATAAAAGTTTAGAGTCATACGTTTTCTTATAAATTATTATGATGATCTGGTGAGACTCAATGCTGATTATGGAAACATTCATTTGCAGTTGATTTCTGAATGACCTAAATGACAATAAGCCAAATCATAGGTAAAGATAAATTCCTGTAGGGTAAGAAATTTTAGAGAAAATCTACAACTGTGCAATGAATATATTTTGAATGCAAAATGTAGAATACATTTTCTTAGAGAAACAAAGTTATTTCCATAGTTTGCTTTTCCATATCTATATATTCAAAAATTTTATAGATTTTTGATAGTTAGTTCAATGATAAAATAATATAAATGAGATACAATCTAGAGAGTTACAAGACACCACAAAGAGCTCTAATAGTTTGTAATAGTGACATTGTTATTGCTTAAATTTTAAGCAAGTTCATTTTTTAAAAAACAAGAAATTCTTCGATAATATGCATAGGCCTTCCCAACTCTATCCAATTTCTCTCAGACTTTTTTATATCATAGTAAATAAGGCATATTTGGTCTTCCATGATTTCATCTAAAATTGAAGGACAAAATTTTGGACTAAATCTGACCAATACTAAGCAATCTGTACAAGGAAGCCTTGCATCTAGCCCACTTTGGCACTTTTTAACAGTTACCTGATAATAGTGACAGTTATTTGCCTTTCACATTGAAACCGGGTCTAAAATACTGTCTAGAGAATATGGCATTAATTCCCCTTGAGGTCATACACACACACACACACACACACACACACACACACACACACACACAGAATCTTTCTTCACTTGTTTCTCCACCACCCATGGAATTGCTTTCTTCTGAATGATAAGTTCTATAATAACATCTACAGTGGAGAACAAGCTACTTACTTTTAAAACAATGGCAAGAATTTGGCATATAATTTTGATTCATGTACTACTGGTCAAATTTAATCATATGGCCACATTAGTTGCCATGAAGTTTGGTAATATTTTCTCTTCAGAGGGCCAGATAAAATTTTGGAAATTTCTATTCTATAAACGAGGAAAGAGTACAATATTTTGAAGATATATTTAACAGTCTCTATTATTTTTCTATAGATTGATAAAAATCTATCCATGTATTTATTCATTTATTAACATTTATTGAGTACATAAAATATTTTTCTTGATTTTAGGACACATTCATAGAATCTCTCACCTTTACATTTTCCTTTTTCTTTCTTGTCATCAGAGTAGTGTACTACCTCTTTAGAATGGAAACTCAGGTATTTTTGGTCAGCTTGTAAATTCCTCTACTCAGACCATAGATCTTCTTTAAACTCTATGTAGTGAACTCAGATTAGGATAGTTAGCAATTTCAGTTTTCCCATAGTGGAAACACTTTCTAAGACACAAGATTTTCAGTGATAAAACTGGAAAAGTCATGGAGAAACTAGGAGAGTAGATGATAAAATTGCAAATTACTTAGGTCAATTTGGATAGTGGTTAACAATAATTTATTAGACTTTTATTCTTCTATGTTCCTATTTTCAGAGCTAAGTACTTTTTCTCCTCCCATAGTTTCATTCATTACCAATCTGAAATAAAATACTACATCTGTCTTTTGACAGTGGATTTGTTTATCCTTTTTCCACAGTATTGGACCCATTGTTATCTGTGTGAATTTACTTCCTGGGCAATTACTTTATTCACAAACTGATGTGAATTATATTTCACTATACTTAGAGCAGTTCCTCACTTAGTCATCATACTTTGTGATTATGTATTCAGATGTTAGCCATGAGAAAACTGAGGTATAAAGATGATGACTTTCTCAAGATCACAAAGCAAGATAGTAGATGGAACTTGATACAAAATCAGGCTCATCATTCAGTTAAAATTATGCTTTAACTTTTAAATTATCTCATTAGCTTTATTTGGCTACTGTAGTGTCTTTACAGCTGTTTACTAAGACTGTAATCTAAAAGTAAACAGCTTGTTCTCCACTGCAGATGTTACTATAGAACCTACTATTCAGATGAGGGCAATTTCATGAGTGGTTGAGAAAGTAGTGAAGAGAGATTGTGTGTGTGTGTGTGTGTGTGTGCGCGCGCGCGTATGTGCGTGTGTGATCTCAAGGGGATCGATGCTACACTCTCTGAACAATGTTAAAGCCCAGGTTTCCATATGAAAGGCAAGTAACTTTGTCATTAATATCAGGTTACTGTTAAAATGTCAAAGTAAGGCTTCCTTGTACAGATTGCTTATTATCTGCAAGGCTTTTGGTCCAACTACCCCTCACATTTTTGTTCTTCAATTATAGGTGAAATTGTGGAATGCCATATATGGCTTATTTACTCTGCTATAAAACAACCCAATTATTCCAGGTGGGCACATAATCAAGGTTGGATTATGACTCTACTGCTTTTGCAAATAAAACTCAGAGATGGAAACTATATGGACAAAGCTAGAGATTTTCTTAAATCTGCATTTTTTTTGCATATTTGCTTCATTCTTTTTCTCTTGCAGATTGATTTTTTCTACATACTTCTCTGTTACATAACTGGTTCAGTTATTATAAATCAACCTTTCTGTTCTTTTATGGAATCTACATTATCTTCCACAACAGTTCAAATTTAGTAGTATTTCTTGTGAATAATACTCTAAATACTGCACATCACAAACATTCAATGACTATTAAATATTTTTAATAAATGAATAAAAATATTTGCAGTATAATATTCTCTTCCTTCACTGGATGCAACAGAGTGATTTTTTCTCAAAAACAAAGAAATAATAATGAAACTAATGATAGTTTTACATATTCAAGTATGTCTCATAGGTTTTTAGGAGTAAGATGAAAATTTGATATGACACACAAATTATATAATTTTTATTTATCAGCTAATAGTAATAATGCACATTTTATAATAGAGGGGTAAAGGACTATTAGGTCAGACAAGTATTTTTAATAGTATTAATTTTAATGGACCTTTCTCTTTTTACCTGAATGTTTTAATTTTGCAATTGCAGATAAGATGAAATTAAATTCAAGGGGCTAAAATTAATAATAAAATTGTAATATATAACCTGGGAGAGGTACAATACTTTGTCAGTTTCCTCAATTACTATATAATTAATGGAATTGTTTGTTCAACCTAAAATTGAAGAGTTGGTAGCCAATAGCATTTATCTCAGAAATTTTTTTAGAAATTCGATGAAGAATTATCTTTAGTAAAATGATTAAAATTTTTCTGAATTAAAATATTTGATAAGTGTAAGTTTTCCTTTCTTCAATCTATAGTCAATATCAATTAATAGGCAAATCAAGGACACAAATAATATAGCAAATTAATATTAGAATTCACATGCATAGGGCTTCAATGGCATGTTGTAGGACTGAAATAACTTTTATAAGTGTTTCATGATCAAAACAGAACAAAATTTTAATAAGCAGGCAAATGCTATTTATGGTACCAGTGAATGGCCAGTCTCATTCAGATATATATATTCAGATATAATCTCATTCAGATTATATATATTCAGATATATATAGAAGATTGCTTTGTTATATCTTACTATGATTAACTAAAGTTTAATGATTGATTAAATTACTTAAATAAGATTAAGTTTCCAAGCCTTTATTTCTTTCTGAAGGCTATTGTGAAAAAAGAAAATGACTGTGTATAAATAAATTTGTAATGAAATATTTTATTAAGAAATGTTTAATGTATTCTCACTGCTACCTTTCAGTTAAATAAATTACATTTTTGGTAATAGAAATTGATTAACATTTACTGTCTGAAAAATAAATTATTTTATCCCAATCATCTAAGATCTATATGGCAGCTACCAATGTCATTTAGGGACCAATGAAAGGCATATGAGGAAAATAATCTTTCTCAAACTGATCCTGAAAATACACTTTTTGATTTAATTCTAAATTCACTGTTTTATTACCTATTATTATGAATAATAATGCTGAAAATTGCTAGATGACTTCCAGGAACATTGCAGAGTGTTAAGACACACAAGTTAGCCTATCCAAGGTTCAGAATCTAGACGCTTGAAAATAACAACTTGGGGGAAAAAAAAAAAAAAAGAAAGAGAAGGAAGTAGACCCCTATGAAGCAGGAAGACTCTGACAGGAAAATTAAAACCTAAGAGAAACAGAAGAGAGAGAAGACTGCACAGAGGTGGTAAGGGACAATTTGCATTTTCTCTTTCACTCCTAGCTCATGGCTTGTAAAAACCAGAAATCAAATCTAAAGAGAGAATGTGAAAATCCTCTGGATTCAGGGAGAAATGTTGACTGGAGACCAAGGGTAGATATTACAAGATTCTGCTCTTACTTGAGTCATTCAAAACAAAAACTCCTGAGTGTCTTCAGTCTAAGTGTTTGCCACAAACCCTGGAGATAATTATTAATCAAGCGCCATTCTCAGGCAGATATGATTGAACCCGGGATGCAGAGAAGCCAAAGAATGGTTTAAATTCATGGCTTCCAGTGTTATGTTCCCACAGGGACTGGGTGAGAAACAGCCATAACAGACAGCTATAGTCAGGGAGATGTGAAAGGCTGGAAAGAGACTCACCAAGGTATTTAACCTGAATGACACATGTCCCACCTCCACAGACAGAGGCAAGGCTCAGCCTGAATTACTCTGAATTTGACACTCCAGGCATTGGTCCTCCTACCCTAATCCTACTGCTTGCTGCTACCAGTATCCAGGTAGATCAGGAATCTGATAGATTTCTTTCTTTACCTGATTGTATAGGGACTTCTCTTCACTTGAACACTGCTGCAAAACAGTAGATACCCCCCCTTCAAAAAAAAATTGAAAACACAGAGAATTTCATTTTGTTTTTGGATTTTGTCTTTGTTTCTTCTTTGTTTTAGTTTTTTGTTGTTGTCTGACTTTAGTGCTTGTGTGCATTGTTTTTGGTTTTTTTCTTTTTCTTCTCTTTTCCTTCCTCCTTTCTTCACCAGTTAACTTGGACTTGGAGAATTTTCTTGAGTAGTTCTTCCTGTGCTTTATCTCTTTTTCTTACTGTTTTCTTTCTTTATATTTTCCCCTTCTCTTTTAACTTTTCCCTTTAGTTTTATCTCTCTTAGTTTTCATTTCTCATGTCATTTTTCAATTTTTTCCTTTTATCTTCTATTTCTCACCAGTTTTGTTCTTGTACATTTATCTAATTCTATAAAATTTCTAATTTCCAAAAAGAACTTACATACCTCTTTTCTCTTCTTCTCATACAATGTACCTTAAGGTTTTAAATAATTTCCCTGATCTCAAATCCTATATTTTTAATAGTATATTCTTAAAGCTTTTTTAATTTTTTTTAATGTAGTTATCTCTGTAGAATAACAATTGAATTATTTTCTACTATTAGTGAAGCTATAGCTAGCACATTTAGTACATGAGTATTAGCTGTAAAGCAATACCTGATTCTTTAATGTTTACACTACAATTGTAGCATTCTTTTCTAGTGTTAGTGGTGATGCATAACTGGTTCTTATGATATGTTAAAATCCAGTTTCTCATAGATGATACTACCATTGCTGATTTGGTTAATATTACTAAGATCTCATAATTGTCACTGTTTTTCTGTAAGCCAATACTCAGAATACCTTTGTGACATCAGCTGTACTAGAGCACATTCCCAGAGAAGTCATTTGTTGAATTGATTACTATGAATTTTCCCCTTGCAAATTAACGAAGGTAGTTGGATCTTGGGAGTGAGGCAAAGAATTATAGTTAGGGATGCCCAAAGTGCATCACTGAAAAGCACTTAAAAAAACTCTTATTCTAGTCACAAAGTCTGTACCCTATAATTGTCTCAGTGCAAACAACAGAAGATCAAACAAACAAACATACAAAAACAGTAGAAATATGAAAAGATATGCCAAAAAGAAGCCTCCCTAAATTCCCAACTCTCCTGAAAATACAGGGGCACTATGGGTTAGAGTATCATAAATCAGGCTCCTAAAGTACTCAAAAGGATAACAGAAGTCATAAAAAAATACCAAGTAGATATTCATTAAGATCAGAGAAGATATAATTAAAAGGTAATGTAAATAGAAATTTTAAAAATGATAGAAGCACTTTAAGAAGATAGCAATAAAAATCTAAGTGAGCTACACAAAATAATAAAAATCATAGATGACTAATTTTACAAATTAGTAGAGTCCAAGAAAAAGTTTCAGTAAGAAATTGGAGAGGTTAAACGTTATATTGAAAACATGAGAAAAAAAATGAGGGTGAAAATTCAGAACAAGAGACAAGGATATCTTCAAAGATCTACTACTCAAGCTTACAAATATAAAAATATAAATACAAAGACAAAATATAAATATAAAGACAAATATAAAAACAGCAACAGAGCATGAAAAATGTATCCAACAGCTTCTAAATGACACAAACAAGTCTAACAAAAGTGTAATTGGAATAAGTGAAACTCTGAAGATAACACAAATGACATAAAATTCCTAATCAGAGAAATTTTCACTGAAAACTCCCCAAATAGAGAGAAAGAAACAAACATGGATAAATGAAACAAATAGAAGTCCAAATATCTGAGAACTAAAAAGAAAACTTCCTGTGGCACATTATATCTATTGTGCCTGAAGTCTATCACAGGTACAAACCTTAAAAGCTATGAGAGAAAAGCAAGAATCACATATAAATTTAAACCCTATAGAATTACAACAGACTTCTCTATACAAAATTGAAAGGGAAAAAGGGAAAGAGGAATGAAGTGTATCAAACCTAAATGATAACAATTTCCAAACATGACTTATGTATGCCATTAAACTTTCCATCAAAAATCATAGAGAAATAAGAATTTTTACAGAATGGAGTATTACTCTGCCATAAAAATGATAAGTTTGAATCATTTATACTTAAATGGACATACCTTGAGGATATCCTCATAAGTGAAATAAATAGGGCACAGATAGGTACATATCGCATCTTTTCTCTGGTATGAGAAGATAAAGATGTAAATGAGTCCTAGAATTGTACGTTATATATTGTGAAATAGAAAATGCTCAAAGTAAAATAGGATGAAGGGGGAAAAATAATGAAATTATAACAAAAAAGTAAGGAAACAAATTTTATGTATACGGGGTGGCGGTAGAGTGGGTAGGGCTATGGGAAAAAATGAGAATTAAATTGTGTCTTATACTGGTACAAATCCCCATTATGGAGTGCAATCATGATGTGTATATGTAATGTACCAATAAAGATTTTTAAAAATTAAAAAAATTAAAAAAAAGAATTTCTATGACAAGGGGCACCTCAAAAAACTCATGATCAACAAATCCAGATTACAAAAGTTCCTATCCTAGGAAGATACAACGAAGCCAGTAATGACAAGTGAAGGAAAATGAATACACTTGGAAAGATTTGAAGCTAAACAAAAGGTAAAAAAGATGAAATATAGAAATAGGAAAATAATTCAATTAAAAATCAAGTCAATATTTCCAACACTAGACACAATCCCTGAAAGTATAGCTTTAGAGTAATTCAATATCTCTATCTTTCAATACAAATGGTCTCTGTTCCATAGGCAAAAAAACACAAATTGGCAGAATGGATAAAGAAATAAGGTTGGATGATATGCAGTATATAAAAAAGACTTTAAATGCAAAACGTTACACATTAAAAATAAAGGCATACAAAGTAAAATTCTATGTAATGAAGACCCTGAGAATAGCAAGAGTAGGTTCCCTAATTTCAGACAAAGTGAATACCAAGCCAAAACTGTTCAGAAGAGATAAAGTTCATTACCTGTTGATTGAGAGAACAATTCATTAGGAAGATGTAAAAAATTTAAACATATACACACTAGACAGTGGTAAATGCAACTTTTTAAAACAAACAGTAAAGGAATGAAGCACCAGACAAATATAAATACAATTAAAATAGGGAACTACAATACCCTGCTGTCACAAATGGACAGATCAACTAAACAAATAAACAAATAAACATAAGGAAGAAATATAGGAGTTGAACAAGACCTATGAACAAATGGACTTAAGAGATATATAAAGAGTTTCTCACCCAGCAATGATGGAACAAAAATTCTTCCCAGTAGCACATGGGGCATCTTTCAAAATAAACCATGCACTCATGCAAGAAGCATGTTTAAGTAAATGCAAAAGAATCAAAGTTCAGTAGTTCACATCATCAGATTATATTGCAATGAAAATTTTTTTTTAAAAAATCAGTGGCCTAGGAAATCACAGAAACTATACAAACACATGAAAATTAAACAGTAACTCTTGAATACCCAGTAGATTACAGATTAAAGAATAAAATAACTCTTAAAATCAAATTATGACATAATATCATCTATGGCACACAATGAAAGCTGTCCTAGGAAGGAAGTTTATAATAATGATTTCCCACTTCAGAATAACAGTATGAGCTAAAATAAATAACCTATAATATCTGAAAATCATACAAAAATACAAATCTAAGCTTAGTATATGGAAGGAAATTATAAAGATCAGAAGAGAAATTGATGAAAATGAAACTAAAAACAATATAATTAATGAGTCAAATACTTGTTTCTTTAAAGGAGAAAAACAAAATAGACTTTAGGTATAAGACTTTAGGACTTCTTACCAAAATAAGGGGAAAAAAACACCCAAATCCATGCAACTAGAAATGAAAAAGGCAAAATCACAAAGGATTTTGATAAAATTGAGATCATCTGTAACTATGCTGAAAACCTATACTGCACTGAAACTGAAAATTTAAAATAAATGGATATACTCATAGATACATATGAACAAGCAAAGCTGAGCCAAGAAGAGATAAATATCATGAATAATCCAAATCAGGCAATTAAATTAATAAAGTCTTCAAAAAGTAAAACCTGGAGACTGGATAATGAAGATGTGATGCTTTATAGATTGAATGATTATTCTACCATTAAAAATTTTAGTTGATTGAGGATATCCTCATAAGTGAACTAAATAGGGCACAGATAGGTACATATCACATCTTTTCTCTGGTATGAGAAAACAAAGATGTAAATGAGTCCTAGCATTGTATATTATATATTGTGAAATAGAAAATGCTCAATGTAAAATAAGGTGAAAGGGGAAAATGTTGAGATTGTAAGGAAACAAATCTTATGTATATGGGGGGGTGGTAGGGTGGGTAGGGCTATGGCAAAAAATGAGAATTAAGTTGTGTCTTAT
>PVIR01015045.1:0-39120 GCA_004026965.1 Petromus typicus | reverse complement strand
TATAAATCACAGGTACATTCAGCCGCCCTCTTACGTCACAGACAGTCATTGAGACGCAATTTCTGGTGAGTGGATATTAAAAGATACACATATTTATTTTACTCCATTGTTGACATGTTAGCACTTTTCTTTATCATGCCTGATATTCTGGAATTGGAGGGTGCTCTTTGCAGATTTTCTGCTTTCCTCAACATCACATGAGAGTCAACAGAAACATAGCCTAAAAATTGTCTGATTGTGCATGAGTAACCTGCTCTTTTATTTTCCCAAGAAGCATAAAGAAACTAGACACAGACATCTTATGTTAGAAGTTTAGCATCAAAGTCCTTGAGTTGTCTTATACCTATAGCAAGAGCTCACCTTCCTCTGTGCATTGTTTTCTATAAAATGCCCCATATTTGAAATGTAAGTATAAGTCTTCCCATTTATAAATCTTGTACTTAGGCAGACTATGGGGAATAATTTATCTAGGGTCCAATTAACTTCCTCTTGCAGAATAAATACTGAGTATATCCTTTATCCCAATAAATCATCTTATAAACTGATGTTTCTGTTTAGAAAGCTAATTAAACAAGCTATAAATCTGAATGAAGACAAAGAAAACATACAATAGAAAAATCCAACCCACATAGTACATTCATTTGCTATATTATTCTGGGCTAGGCAGTTAGATGGTGAGGCACTGTCTGAGGCACTGTCCTATGTAAAAAGAGAAATATTCTTCATCAGCACAAGTTCTCCATGACAAATATGATCACTATGGACTATACACATGTACTAACAAAGAAGAGAGTAGATGGATAATCTGTTATCTCCTCAAAGGAAATGCTGTGGTGCCCTATTAGCCAAAGTAATGGCTTAATGACATTTGCTCCAGGGGAGTTAAAGAATAAGACTAGGAGAAGTAAATCAATTCCCTCTTGAAAGGTTGAAAAAGATATACTTATACTTTTTAAGGTTATTTTGTAAAGGACTAGTAAATAGTTCACTATGTTGTGTCATATACTGGTACAAATATTCACTATTGAGAGTGATCATGATGTATATATAAAATGTACCAAGAAGGAATTCAATAAAAAGATGCTCTAACATTGTCTGCATGTTAATATTAAATCACCATAGTGTATATCTAAAATGTACTAATAAACTCAGTAAATGAAAAAATAAAAATAAAATACACTGAGAACTACGGAAAACATGCAAATGTCCATTTTCATTTTGCAAGGATTTTAATTTAACTGCTCTGTATCTGGCCCAAATTTATTATGAAACCATAAAAAATGGAATGATATTTTCCTCCTTCTGTGAGAATGAAGTCTGACCATATTGGAGTATCAAGAACATCCTGCAATGGCAGTAATCACTGTCTTCTGTACAGCCAGTCTGTCCTTTCATTAGTCAAGACAAAACTCTGCTTTCCAAAAACAAAAGGGGAAGCAAAATGAAAGGAAGGAAACATGTTCCTATTTAAAATGAAAAATGAGGATGAGCAAAGCTTTGTTTAAATATTTGTTTTTATTATCAGTTTGTTGTTACCGACAGCACAGATTTCATTGTCTAATTTCATAGAGGTTATTTGTTCTTTTATATGTGAGACAGTAAGCTCATGCTGTATTCTAGCTCATATTTGTAGACACAGAGCTGTTTACCAAAAAAAGAAAAGGGGGAAAAATATGTGAAAAACTTACACCAAAATTAAAGGAAAAACTAATTGTTAATTTCATTACTGATCAGTAACTGACTTAATTATTGTAAGTTATCTGTGTTCCAGGAATTCAAATGAATCCCGTAAAGTTTTTATTGTGCATTGGAGTTTGATAATGCAATCAGATGTGAATACTCAATACTCTAGTTTTCAAATCTAAGTGTAAAATTGTATGATAAAGTTTTCATACACATTAAAAATAATATACCACCAGTACCCTGGACAAAAGTGCATGCAAAGAAAAACAAGAATTATAAGAAATATTTGGAGGAGCTTGGAGAAGAATGAACAAATGGACGAAGATGTCACCTTGCTGAAAGGAGAAAGTCGGTGTGGCAAACATTCTACTGAGATTAATTGACAAGCTTCGTGTAATGCAAGGAAAGCATTTAATCGGTCATAATACTAGTAGTAGCAGTGTTCACTGACAGAAAGGTGCTATAAAGTTGTTTAAACGTTACACTGATTTAACATACTTAGGACCTTGAACATAAAGTAGACTCTTACTAAGTATTTATCAGTTGATATATGAGTGTGTCACTGCTTAGTCCAGATGCAGTTTTCAATAATAGTATCAAGTAGAACAACAATGGCACAAAAAACTATACTAGTATCTTTTAAGCGTTTGTTATTAGGAAAAGTTTCCCTGAGTTTTATGAAGTGAAAATGCAACCGAAATTCAGCATTCCCGGGAGACCCCATATTTAGCATTAAGAGTATTCAAATGCAAGCGCAGCGTTTTCACCTCGGGAGTAAACTCAGAGGGATCATCCGCAGATCGCGCCGCAGTGGCGCACTGTTGTCAGTCTCAGAGGTTCGCTACTCAAATCCAATAACGAGCCAGTGGGAACTAGGTCGAGTGGAGTCAAACTCACCTGTTCGTCAAATTCTAGCCTGAGGCTAAAAGCCCCATGTTAGTGAGGCCACTTGTCACAAACCGATGAAAAGTCAAATGAGCAAACACTGCACTTATTCCTTTTTTTGAGCTCTGTTTTTTCCCCTTCAATTGCAGATTTTACCTCATGTTGTATTTCTCTATGCGATTATCATTGAGTTGTAAAAGAACTTTACTCGATGACAGTAAGCTTAATTTTTATAGCTTTACATAAGATTAGTCATTTACTGCCTTCTAGTAATAAAAATTTAAAAATATTCTTCTATAATCATATGATATCCTGGTATTTACACAGCGGTAATATGTGTTCACAACTTTATTATTTGTAAATAATGTTACATGTGTTATAATAGATTTTTCTGAAAGGTTCTAAAGAAACTTTAAAATATAAGAAATCAAAAGATGAGGAATTATAATAACTAATACTCATGAAATTTAAAATTTCGTCTTCAAAAGTAGATATTTGTAGAATGCAAATCCATTTTCCCAGTTACCAATAAAAATTATATTTAATATTTCAAAGTTCTACTCAAATTTTTACTGTGATTTTATTATTCATTTTTCACAATCACAAAAATAATTTTAAATAATAGCCCATACATACAAAAGGGAAAATATGTAAAGGAGAAAATTGGGGGGCTCTAAAGATATATTTATGTGTGTTATACTTCCTGGTGAACATACGTCTGAGAAACTAATTAAATGCTTATTTTGACAGGAATCACAAATACTCAAATTACCTTTCTAAACTGTTCTGAAGACATTAGATTTATAAAAATCTACTCTGCTCCCTCTCCCTCCAAGAAAGCAGTCTAGTGGAAGTAAAGAAAAGAAAGTGGTAGGAATGGGAGGAAGAAAGGAAGGAATGGAGGGAGGGAGGGAGGGTGGGAGGGAAGGAAGGGGAAGGAAGGAAAACGTTGGCTGATCTTGAAAAGGAAATAAGAAAGGGGAGGAGGGGGGGAGAAGAAAGGATGGAGGGAGAGAGGAAGGAAATGAAGGTAAAAAGGAAGGAAGAAGGAGTGGGCAAGAGGAAAGAGAAAAGGGAGAAAGAAAATGCTACTTGTTTTGTTGAAAACAGCCACTGGTTTAGGGAAATTTCTTTCCAAGATTTCTTAGTTCTGCTAATATGGTGCCATGTGTGGTAAATCTGTTAGCAGAACAGAATACACAATGTTATCCAAACTTTCTTGACCACAAAACATTTATTACTAAATACTTGTTAAGTCTACAATAGAGTTTGTTTTAGAAATACTCTCCTAAATGATATAAGGCTCTTAAAGAGAACAGTTAGTATAGTCTAGATAGTCATCATTCAATTCTATGATATCATACTGCTTTTTCAGTATTTTTTCTGATAATGAGACAGAATAAATAATTTTAAAATTCTTAAAATTAAACGATGTGTCATATATTGTTTCATTGAAACCAAAATTACAGTCCTAGGACTAAAAGTTAAGATGTTTGTCAAACCATGTAGTTATCTAATTTACCCCACATATTTCTCGCTATGTTCAATTATCTATCATTTTTATTATGTCTCTTCATTATATTTTCAAGCAAACTCTAAAGCAATCTTTCCAGAGAATTCCCTGTTAAATTCATAGCTGGATACACACTACTTCTATTTCTTAATGCTATTCTAATAAAACGGAACAGAGCTGTCACCAGCTAATTTATTTCCATACCCAACCATTTAAACTCTCCAGAGAAACTTCTGTTTAAATAAGGTATGCTTGACCAAGAAAGGTTGTCATGTATTAACTGTCTCTGTGGGGAGTTGATGTTAAAAGTATAATTGGTTCAGTGAGAGGAACAGAGAATAAACCTCACTCTTCTCAGTCTGAAAAGCAGCGCCTTGTCTCTCGGTGTGGGAGCACGTTGTCACTTCTGACTAAGAAAGTGCCACCACACGCAATTAGCAGAGGGACGACGTCTGCTTTTCAAAGCCTCGTGATTTTTTTCTACCCTGAGGATAAGACCGCTCTTGATGTGCATTTTCTCATTGCCATTTTATCAGTTGTGATGCGAAGAGGCATCCTGGAACTTTCTTTTCCTTCTGTCAAAGAATCAGATCTCTTATTTCTTTTCTTATTTCTTTATGATACTCTCTTCTTCTGTGTGTTTCATATATTTTTAGTCTAATTCAAAAATAACATTCATACTACTATATTTCAACAATTTACTCATGCCACATAGGTACAATATTCCTCAATGCTACAAAAACAAAATCAGTTTTGAAGAGGGTGAAAATGATAAAACAAAACAAAAACCGCTTATTTACGCAGAGAACAAAAAAATCCTCCTAATCCAGAGATCAAATATAAGATTCTGGTTTCTTAATCACAGCACAAAAAGGCTAAAGCCTCAAACTGAAATCATCCATCCTTCCTTCTTTAAATATGTCTACTCAGGAACAGTTGCAACCAAGGATAAAGTATTTTATATAGTTTTTCACTGTGATTATTGAGTGTTGATTCGGCAAAGCACAAAGGTATTTGCCATGTGAATCTCAGTTTATTTTAGAAAATGCTTCATTTTCCCTGGCAGCATAGTCTATTGTTCCTTTTCCTTTTCTAACAGGATTAGGACTGAGTAACTTTTTCAGATTTCAGAGATCTGTGGCTAGACACCATTTGTGTTCTCTCTCATAAAGAGAAAAAGTATAAAATACATGACAGCTTTGATGGCTGACTTTTTCATGGCCAGGGTAGACTATCATGATTATAATTCCAGAAATATAATAGGCTAAGGCATAGCCCTACTTATTATGACTCTTTATCATATTTTATTATGTACTTTGTCATATTGTGTAGCCCATGCTTCTTGATTATTGTAACTATAATACAATAAAACTATGCGGTTTTTTATCCTTTGATATTTTTAAAAATATATTTGATCTTAATTTTCTGGTAGGAGTTTTACAGCATTCTCACTGTGAGTAGCAATTTTGGTAATATTTCCATATAAATCTCATGGGTTTTTTTCATATATTTCTTTGTATTTGGATGCCATTACATTCATTATTTTAGTATATGTTCATTGAATTCTTTCTTTTATTCCACAGTGCTAATATTGATACCTCTTAACACTGTTTACTACATTCTATTTTACTAAATGTTAACATTGCTCCAAAATTTTTTTTTGTTTAGAAGCTATTTATTTTCCATATCTTTATTATTTAACTTCTTTTCGCTTTCACATTTCATGTGCTTATTAACATATTTACTTAGTATTTTCTGTCCACAGTTGTTTTACTTTGCTTCTTTTTGTCTTCCATCTTACCTTTTATTAAATGGTACTAACAATAACTGGTATTTATTTGCTTAATTATTTGCATGCAAAAGATCGTATTTTAGTACTTAGTTATTATGTTTGTACTTTGACCTTATACTTATATTTAAATATTTATAACAAATTAAATTATTAAATGCCTTTGTTCTCTGTGATAAGATAGTGATTTCATCTTACTAAGTATCTCTTACCATTATGCTGATTTTGCTACTGACTTCTTGAGGTTTAAATTTTGTTTTTATATGATCTGGTGACTTGTACCATGCTGCACACAAAAAATGTCATTAGGAAATAATTCCTCTTGTAAAAAAAAAGATGGCTTAAAGAGGAATTTTTTTCTCTCAATTTTATTTTTTGGTAGTACAATTTTTTAAAGTACATAGTGATTGTATTCTTCATGGAGAATTGCTATATGTACACAGTGCATCTTAATTCTTTTTCATTCTTTCTCCATTTCTTAGTCCTTCTAGCTTTTGTGGAAGACATATCTCCTTATTTTCTGTTACTTACTTTATATTTGGCTCCATATTTAAATTTTGAATTTCTTATATCAGAAAAATGATATGACATTAAACCTTCTGTGTCAGATTTATTTCACTAAATTTGATAGTTTCAGAGTTTATCCATTTCTCTGGTTCTAGTTTTGCTTTATGCAAAATAGCACTTCATTGCATAGAAAAACATTGTTCTTTATCCTTTCATCCATTCATGGACACACAGACTGCTTCCAAGATTAAACTCTTGTGAACTGTACTGTAATAAACATAGGTGTCACTGTAAGGTGATATCTTTAAGTCTTTCAAGAAGTTACCTAAGAAAGGAATAGTATAATTATTTTTTCCAGTTGGCAGATTGCACATGCTCATAATGTAGAACACTGTAGTTTGAAATATGCATAGAAGGTGGAAAGGTTCACTTGAGCCAATTAATATGTGTTACTTCATAAACTCTTCAGTTCTTTGGTGGTGAGAAGACTTCGAATATACTTTCTTAGAATTTTGCAAAATAAAATACTTAATTTACTATAGTCCCTATGTTGTGGAATTGATCCACTGAGATTGATCTTTCTAGCTGAAATTCTGTATTCCTTGACTAACATCTTCCTTGGACTTGCTCCTTGTAACAACATTTTACTCTCTACCTATACTAGGTCTACTTTATTAGTCTCCACATATAAGTGAGATCATGCAATATTTCTCTCTCTGTGTTTGACACTTGGGTCCACAGAGTTGGACCCTGAGAATGTACAAAAGCCTGAGCTTGCAGGTTCTGACTAGGGTTGGAACAATCATTCAGTTGTAGTCTGCAGAAGCCTGCAAGTGTGTAAATGAGCCTCGTTACTGATCTTGTATAGGGAGGTCTGGATCCTGGGTTTATGGGGCTGGTCTAAATCAAAAGGAATGGGCCTATGCCTGAAGTCTGCAAGCCCTGGACTTAGATAGCTTTATTTCATGGCTGCAGGGCTAACATTAGGGATTAGTGAGATGGAAGAGACCTTTTGTCTGTAAAAGTGTGAGGATATGTGAGCCCATTAAAAAGATAGAATTGTAGATTCCATATCAACTTCCATCAATGACACAAGAAACTTTTCTTTATTTCTTTTTTCTTCCTTTCTTCCTTCTTTCCTTTCTTTCTTTTTTTGGTATGGAAAAAATACGTCAAATGGAAGTCAACTTGGGAGTTGAAAATCCAGTTCTTTTGAATAATCAGGAAGCTGGTATTTTGGTGAATTTTCTCAGATTTATATTTGGATGATATCATCACCAGCTAGCATTTGTCCTTTGCATCAGTGATGATGGGTACTAGAACTGAGGTAATGCCAAGAATACACAAGGGTAAGTTTTAAATTGAAGAAAAAGACAACACCAGGCACTCTGGTATAAAGAGAAGAGAGCTGAAGGGGAGGTTGCCTCTGACAGAGATGAGGTCAGGCAGCAAGAAGAGCAACAGGAAGAGGAACTCATGTGAGGAGTTGAAGGGAGGATAATTCTGACAAAGATCAGACTCAGCCCCTAGCAAAGAACAGGCACAAGATTTTAAGTGGCAGAGGAGGTGGGCTCAGGTTTGGCTATCCATTATCTCACATATGCAGCTCGAAAGCTCAGTCCAGAGGCGGTGCAGTTCCCCTGAGGTGGTTGTTCTTGCTTCTCTGGGTGCAGCAGTCTTAGCCTGGTGGAGGTGACTGTGGGTGTAAGATAGAAAATAAATATTTTAAGGCTTCCATTCCAGGGGGCTTACCCAAAATGTTAGGGACACTGGCTACTGAATGTTTAAAAAAACTTGTTGTATTAGAGTTCACAGACCAAACCTGTTGAGATAATAAAAGCCAACATTTTAAAGGAAATACAGAAGATAGGGGAAAAAAGAGTAAATAAATGCACAGATGGTAATCTTAGTTTCAGTTACACATTGAATATTTATAGGATCATATGAAGAGCTGACTAGTTGTTTTTGCTTTTGTTTGTTGCTTGTCTTTTGTTTTTAGCAAAAAGCAGCTTTAAGTCCCTGTTAAAATAATGATGTGGTATCTTTCAATTAATATAAAGAAACAAAACAATCAACTAATTAAAATAGATTTTATACAAACTATAGTGATATCAAAGGACCCAAGAATCAGTTTGGAGCATTTGAAAAAAGAAGGACTTTTAAACTTAAAAATATTATTGATGCAATGGACCTACATCTGTGAAATATGTTAATATCTAGATACATAAATAAAGCTTAGGCACCAGCTAGTATACCAACTCTTTATTCTGAAAACTGGTAAATAATGACAAAGGAAGAAATATTGGTTTTGTTTTTATTACTGAATAACCAAGTTAATTAGAGAAAGTCTTTTTTATAAAAATAATCACAGGTAATAAAAATAGGAGTACTAATAGGCTTTGCAAAATATCATTTTGCAATCTCTAATCAAATAATGGATCTAGGCAGTGATTGGTAGTAAATGCTAAAAGCGTGTGGTAAAAGGGAGATAGAGGAATTGATAAAAGAGAAGTAAGTCTGATGTATTTGCTTTCTGACACTGTCACAGTAAGTTGTCACACAATGAATGGCTTAAAACAAATTGTTTGCCTGAACATTCCTTTCATCCATGTAAGCAGATTAGTATTTGAGTTCAAAAGTGGGAGGGCTGAGTGGGAATCTTTAGTATTATGTCTACTGCAAGTGAAAATGCTTGAATTCATGATCTGTACTCATTAAACCTAATTTTTGTGTTGGTTAAACACAAAGGGATCTGAGTTTAGTAGTGCACACCTACAATCCAAGCACTCAAGAAGCTGAGGCAAGAGGACTGCTGCAAGTTCCAGACCACTTGGATTATCTAGCAAGTTCAAGAACAAGTCTTAACTATCTAGTGATACCCTACTTCAAAAAAGAGAGAGAAATGGGATGACACATGAAAGAAGAGTGACAAAATGTGAACTACTGAAGCTGTCACCTAACATATATTTTATAAGTAAAAGAATCAAAGTACAGACATCTTAAAGTTTTCAAGACTGTCAATATCTTAGCTGCCTTCAAAAATGAATCCTCTGAACAAATTCTCACTGATGAGTGTGATCAGAATGTATAACCTAGAAGATGCCAATATAGTTAATCAAAAATAATAATCTCAGGCTACAATTTTTCTTTTCTCTACACTTATCATGGGACTTTAGTTTTCAGGAGGTCGGAGAAGTGTAAGTCATCAGAGTAGCTTTGTGCAGATGGGGTGCAGAAGGCCCCCGACAAGTGAGAAGACGCCAGTGACAGTCTTTGATAAGACTCATCACTCTGACTCATGAGAAAGAAGATGACACCATCTGTGCTGTCACTCTTGTTAACCTTCTACTTCAAACAGAAAAGATAGACTCAATTGGAAGAAGAGGCAAATGATTACAAAACGATTCAGCTCAGGCTTACTGAAAATCCAACTGAGGAGTAATGTATCCCTAAAGGTCCATAATTGGTGGATAGTTATTTTTAAGGTGGATAAGATATTTTATGATAAAACTGTAAGCATCAGCCTTGATTTAAATTTGAAAGCACCTTATTTTAACACAATAAATCATGTTTTGCATGTTAGTAGTCTGTGTGTTATAGCTTTTAAAAAATACCTGAATAATTCTTGTAATGAGTAAAAGAAATAAAATAAAATTGACCTTTATGTGCCATTTAACAAAAAAAGGACTATATATTTTAATATTAATTAAAGATACAGATTATATTCGCTTTGACTAAAATCACGAGAAAATAATATTGTTTTTTGTGGATGCTAGTTTTCTTTTCTTTTTTTTTACTTTTAAATTTTTTTAAATTTAAATCTTTATTGATACATTATGAATACACATCATCATCGCATTCAACATTGAGAGTCTGTAGCAGAATATGACATGACTTGATTCTTATTTTAGGCTGTCTGGCTAATTTATCAAACTCCTAAAAGATTCCTTTCTTTTCCTCTCATCATATCAGCCCCAGGGAAGAGATCTAACACAGTCACATGATCAAAAGTCTATGCAAATGAACATTAAGACTCATGATAACATCTTATTTTTCTGAGTGCCTAGAATCTAGTTGCAGGTAATTTATTTGGCCAATCTGCATTTCCCTGTGATTTTCCAGGTTAGGTGTCTGTCATTTGTAATCATTTTATTCACACATGAAACTATTTTCACTTTTGATTGTCGTGCCTCATTTCTAAGACAAGCATTTCTCAAGAAATGTGTGATTTTTTTGGTAAATGATTCCACTAATCAAAGGATAAAATTCAGAGTCACTAGTCCCACCTGGGAGGGAAGTTTACCTTGACTGAAATATTTTCCACAGCATCATCTGTCTCTCAACGTGTGCAGCAGTGAGGCGATAATCTTGAAATTCATCGCAGTTCTGCACAATATCATCTTTGTGTTGTAAGATGAATCTTCAAATCACAGCCTGGGTTAGTCTATGCATCTCCTCTATGGAAATTCTCCTACATTTTCCCTTTTAATGACTTTTGATTTGTCAGTGCTTATCCTTTCATAATTTCTCCAGCAAAAGAGAAAGAAAAATCAGCTTCTGTAATGTATGAATATCCACAGTGTATTATTATAATACAATATAGCCTTTTAAGAAGTGACACATTTTTCAAATTTCCTTAGACATTAATGCTCAATTAAATCCTAAAATTTAGAATAAAGACTAACACATATATTTTTGTAATATATGTATGTACTCAAACCATGTTATTATATTTATTATGTTTTCATTAAAATAAATTTAAAAGCAATTTGTTATTAACAAAGCAGCATAAAATCTTCATGAGATTGTTTATGTATCTACTTACTCTTCCTAGATCAGAAGACACTTGCTAATGAAAATAGTGTTCATAAAGTTTTTTTAAACATGAAACATCATTATAAAGAAATATATCAGCTGGGTATCGTAGCTACACCTGAAATCCCAGCACTTGGGAGGCAGAAGCAGGAGGATTGCTGTGAGTTTGAGACTTGCCTGGGTTACATAGCAAGCTCAGAGCCAGCCTGAACTACAAAGTGAGACACTGTCTCAAAAAACAAAACAACAACAACAACAAAACGACCATAAATAAATGAATCAAATGATAAATTACAAGTAATAGCAACATAATTAAACATACTAAAAGAATATCACCTCTGGGTCTGGTACAGGTAAATATGTTGATAAAATTAAGAAACATTTTCTAAGAGCTTAATTCATAAGTTATCAAATGCACTGGAAGTTTAGAGAGATAAGTAGTGGTTATATCTTAGGTTTCAAAATTGATATTTTAAAAACTCCTTTTAGATTGTATCAATATAATGCCTAATAACTAACATGTTCATTGTTAATATGCCCTGAAACATAACATTTTTTGCAAGTGATTAAAAAGGTATTCTTTAACCCCAGTGAAGAAAGTACTCTCTACCTTGAGGTTCTGTTGAGAAGCCAGTGGTCAAAGAGGGTAGTCTTGACATGTAACCTCATGTAAGAATAGAAAAGAGTGAGCTATTTCCATAGAAGAAGCAAGATTTCAATGGGGAAAGGTAACACATACTACCAAGATTTACTAGTGAAAGTGTCAGTTAAGAAATATAGGTATGTAGCATCCACAGTTGTGAGGAGAATTACCTTATGGTTGAATCTGTGTGCATTTCTATCAATGCTGGCTATGGATTAGATGGCAAGCACGGTACGCAATGCAAGACAACATTCAGTGTTTAACACCCAGAAGCTGAGCACGGTGGGCGTAGGTGACAGAAAGTCAGTTGCTGAGAAATGGTCCAGTGCAGCATTCTGGAACATTTGGCTTATGTGACAATCAAAGAAAGAGGCTATATACACAGAACAATTATAATTTTTCCCTCTCTGACACACACAGGAAAACAAGACACCTTAGAGGATATGGACATTTGAATATCTTCAGTATTTGTTTCACTCTTATAGTCTTGCCTTTCATTTTCACTTGCTCCAAGTCGTTTTTCTTCTCAGTGTATTGGAGTCTGAGTTAACATCTGTTAGAAAGAAGTGGTAACAGGCCAGGTTTCTGTTTCTGTTTTTTCTTGGCCTTGAATTGCATCCGGAGGTCTCACAGATATTAAGCCAAATTTAGAAATCCAAACAAAAGTCCTAAAGAAAGTCCGAGGCAGAAACTGATGGGAAGTATTCTTTGATTCCAGACGTATCTAATCCTCTGTGCTCGGCAAAATAAGTAAAGTACCAATATGAGGTTTGCCGGAGACTTACAGAGCACTGAATGTGCTCACATAAGCATTCTGAGAGGTAATTCTTCTAAACCAGACTTTTAATCGTCTAAAGCAAATCTATTATACACACATGAATATTAAGGCATATTAAAATTTAATCTGAATACGCTATTGTATCTTATTTTCTGAGTTCATTGTCCACGTGTTCCTGACAAGAACTTCAGAAAATTACTTACTATGCTTACATATAAACTTAGAATCTAAAAACTCTAAATTATATTCTGATTAATCAAAATTGATTTCAATATTATTATTCTACCATTTAACCAATTATACATTAAATCTTATGAGTATAACTGAAATATCAGTGTCCATAAAGATTATTTCAGAAAAAGATTTTAGAAGACTCAGCTTATGCTGTACCACGTCTAGCTTGGACTTCATATACTGAATGAAAATAGTTTTGATATAGTTAATTATCAAGCATTACTTATGTGTAAGTAATTTATTTTTTATTCACAGACCACTAAAAGATGAAAGAAATAACGGCAAATGTCTTAGTCCAGTTTCCCTTCGTGTAAAGGAACATCACACCAGGAACTTTATACATAGAACAGATTCGTTTCCTACTCTTCTGGAACCACCCGCGGCTGGTTCGGGTGAGAGGTCTGGGGCGGATCCTCTGCGGAGATCCTCAGCCTTGGGGCTGTGCTGTGCAGCCCAGCGAGCTTGCGCCCCAGGCTCAGCTCCTTCTCGCCTAAAGCCACCACCCACACCCCGCCCTAGATCTCCTCCATTCCTACCTGCCTCCCAGAGACCCCACCTTCCCAGTGCCAATAACATATGAGTTTGGGAATTAAGTTGCAACATGATTTATGGAATAGACCAATCCAGGTGTTAACATATGATATTGAGCGTCTGAAGGTCTGTCTTGTACTGTGAAACACAGCGAATGTGCCAGTATCCCTCCGTTTTCTTCAGTGGAGGCTCTAATTGTTACATACTTGTCTATGTGGATGTACAATAAACAATCCATTTTAGGGGAAAACTCCTGAAATGATCATTAATAGCAATCACTGCCACCAAGAGAGAGTGAGGTGTGAAGTAACAACAAAGTCTCAGTTCACTGATCCTGTATGTTGGAAACACTCACCACATCGTTCAAGTGCCACTTATAATATAAAAAAGTAGGGTCGGGGATTTAGCTCAGTGGTTCCAGCGCCTGTCTTGTAAGCTCAAGGACCCGGGTTCAATCCCCGATTACCACATACAATACATGCCTAACAGCAGTCAGCACCACATACCACAGTGCCAAGCGTGGTGGCTCACACCTGTAATCCCAGCACTCGGGAGGGAAGCAGAGGCAGGAGGATTGCTGTGATATGAGTTTGAGGCTGAGCTCAGGGCCAGCCTGAACTACAAAGCGAGACTCTGTCTGAAAAAACTGAAATAAAAAATAAAAAAGTAAAATAAATCAATGTCTATGGGACTATCTGGATATTCCAGAATTAATGCTATTAGAATACAAGTTTATTTTAAATAAATTTTAACATGA
Source organism: Petromus typicus (assembly GCA_004026965.1). Taxonomy (NCBI): domain Eukaryota; kingdom Metazoa; phylum Chordata; class Mammalia; order Rodentia; family Petromuridae; genus Petromus; species Petromus typicus. Next base: position 24,985 of record PVIR01015045.1, on the reverse strand, counting down.
ATTTTATCTTTGAAAATAGTAATTTGGACTAGATATTAGAGTGTATTGTGTATCCATGGCTTGGGGAGTGAGAATCACTGACAAAGAATAGATTCTTCACAGACAATAAGTAAGCACTGGAGCCAGGGAAGGAGCTCAATGGCACTGTGCCTGCCGCACAGGTGCACGGTCCTGAGTTCGACCATGGTACCAGAAAAAAAAAAAAAAAAAAAGACTGCACGGCTTCATTTATAAGCATTTGTCTAAAAACAAAATCAAACTCCTGGAGGAAGAAAAGACAATATGTGTTTCCAGAGACTGAAGGGTGGGGAAAGACAGTAACTGTTTAAGGAGTATGAAGTCTCAATTATGCCTATGGGGCCCGGAAGTCTATTATATCATGTCGTATGATGCAACCATATGATATCGTGCACTTCAAAAGTAGGAGGATGTGTCAATTTTGAGGTTTTTAATTCACAGAGAAAACAAATGATAAAACACAGAAGAATCCAAAACAACTCTGGAAATTTTGATCTTTTCTATTACCTTGAAGGAGGTAATAGAAAAACAGCCTCACTTGAAGGTGAGGCTATCAGGGCCAGAAATACATAAACCTGTAAAGTTGTGTACATGAAGTGTGTGTGTTTTTGAGTATCAATTATGTCTAAAGTATTAAGACAAAATAAAATATATTTTAAATATCAAGTGTTCTGTGCTTAGTCTTCATCGTCATTTTCAACTTTTGTTCTAAACTGAAAACATAGCCAGAAATGGAGACACTGCACATGTCTAAATGAAAGAACTGTAGTGAGAGACCCTACCACACACTGCATTGAATGTATTATGCCAGCATCCACTTACTTCTCCTCTTCCTTCACTTTGAACAAGGATCTATGAATCATGTAGTCTATTTGAAATCAGTTTATTTGAACTATCATGCCAGTATCTGTTGCTGTTACTACTTGTTTTAAAATCTTATTCCAGCATATGATGATCAGCTCTTCCTAGTGCATTTCATCCCTCGCAGTCCTGTAACACTGGAAAAAATCCCCTTCGTTTTTGAATATGAGCTTTTCCAACTGTGGAACAGAGCTCTTTATTTTTCTTTAAGAATTTTTGTGTGGATTCTGAGACATTGTAAGTGTCACCTAGCAATTGTGACCCACCAATTTTAGTAATTTAATCAGAAATAAATTCACTTTTTGACCATGCCGCTTTCTAGCTTCTTATATTTATGTTCACATTCCTCATCAATTTTAATTACTAATTGAAAAAGACTGTCATTTTATTAATATTTCAAACCAACCCAAGAACTTACTTCCAGTCATGCTGAAGATTGACAGTGCTTACAAGGTCCTGTCTATGCTGTTTGGCTTCTCAAACCTGTTGCCATGGCTACCACTTAACATCAAAGAGTTTAAACTGTTTTATTTTTAGAAATTAAGTTCTCTTAAAATCAGCATGATCTGATTTTAGACCTTTATTTTTATGATAAAATATACTAATATGGTGTTATGATAGATTTGTGAACATTCTCTCAAAGATATGTTTCTCTAAATTGTGCCATGTGATTTTTTTGTCTTTTTCTCAAAAGCTAAGATACTCATTCAAAAAACTAATTCATAATAACTGAAATTTTCAAATAAGTCAGAAAAACACCTATACTGTTTCTCATATTTATTTTCTAAAACTTCACTCACCACATAATCAAATCCATTTAACAATTGTAGTAATTGTAGTTTGCAATGGTTATCTGCTCCTTGAATAATCTATTCCATTTGTGCTTCTCATATTTATATCTCTCATTTTAAACCATCTAACACCTTACCACTGGCCATCTCTTTCTTACTGCTTAATACAATTTGGTTTCATTCGTAGTCAAAGAGAAGAGAAAGGTCCTTAGACATTTCTTTTCCCTTTTTTACATAGTTATTTTACCTTAAAACACAGCTGTTGGAACTTTTCCTAGTAAGAACGTGAAATACTAACCAGCATTTGTCCCTTCCCCTCCTTCATGGGCTCCTCCTTTCAACCTTATTGTCAAGCTGTAAAGACAATCACCAAATGTGTTCCGAATGACATCAACTTTCTTTCCTTACTATTACTTTCTCTGTGACTAGTGTATTTATACTGAGGATAATTTAATATATTTTCCCCAACTGACAACAAGAAATCCCTATGCAAGGGCCAGTACTTGGTGCATAGAAGCAGTTGGACAATGAACTGTGAAAAGGTGTGCAATAGAATTTGTCTCTCCTCTCCATGTCATTAAACTCATATCTACACACAGAGGCAGGGCAATATTTCAGCCAAAATTGGAAGCACTGAATTATCAGTTATCCCTCGAAAATCAAAGGGCACAAAGTTCTGTCCATTGAAACTGTTCATCTAAGAAACCCGCTCTGGTTAGAGAATATTCTAGGCACAACATTTATAGGGACACTTATCATGAGGACCCAGCTGTGGTTTTGGATGGTCGGTTTTCCAACCCCTGCAGGTGCTGATAACTGAATACAGCCACAGTCTAAGCTTGGTCAGAGCTTCTCTGAGATGTGATTTAAAGCAATTACTCAAGTGCACATTGACCTTGTCCTACTCTGAATTCTTAATTCACTCTGGAAAGCAGAGAGTGTCTGTATTTTCCTGGATTTCTAGCACACTTCAAAATACAAAGATTAATTATAATCTTCAGCTCTATTTCAGATGAGACTGGGTGTATTCAGGGTGTTATGACCATAGACAACTCCATTTCAGAAATAATAACAATAAAAATAATAAAATCACAATATTTAAACTAAGTCCTTTCTATGAACAACATACAGTTCTATATCCATACATTATTCCATTCTATTTCTATAACAGCCCTAGAAAATGGGTACTAGATTTCCTTTTTGTACAGAAGTACTTTTTAGTTTGTTCAAATGACTCTAATGATTTCTTTCCTGCTTGGAATATCTTTCTCTGCTCCATCTTACATGTGCTCATAGCATCTGATACAGAGCTTTGTACCTATAGCCCAGGGATATTTATCATCAAGTTGTAAGTGAAAAAACTAACATAAGAAAAACAGTATTTCACTTAAGAGATATCGTATAGCTCATAATGTTTCTGAAAAATTTTGAAAACTAAATTTAAAATAAAAGCAAATAGATGAAAACATGGCCTCAGTACTTATTTCTGTGCTTTGAATACAGCTCTGAGTTTTGCTAATAATCAGCATTGCCTGGGGCTTTGCCTCTGCAATGAAATATAAGTGAAATTCTTTTATATTCCCTCAGATAAGAAGTTGTAAGAGATGATGTATATTTTTACCCTCTCTTCTCTATCACGTAATGGAGACTGTCCCACATAAAGGCTGTGCCTAAAGTCTGAGTTCTAAAAAGTAAAAGCATAATGTGTTTAATTCTGGAGACTTTGCTTGATAAAAGACATAATTTAGGGTACATGACTTCATAATTTAGGGTACATGACTTCATGACTTCATCTTCATGTCCAAGATGATGTCACTGTCAGTTCTGTAGTATACTGTTTCTTTCTACAAGGAAAAAAGGACTTGGCAGCTGATACTTCCATTAGCTTTGCTTTTCAGCACTAAATGCTATCCTGGCACCATGGGCATCATTGCCCCAGGAACAAAATTTGCTGTTGCCACAATCACTGGCATCATGAATTTTACGCTGCTGGCTTTCTTTAGTTCCTGAATTTGTCTGGGAGGTAGGCAATTGATTACTGGAGTCTGGTATGAGTACTTATGCCACAGTTACAGAGATGTCTAAGGAGTAAATGTTTGGGCTTTTTAGATTTTGGGGATTTGCTCATCAACACTTATGCCAAGGAACTGATGAGGTGACACGGGGATCTAAGGGAGTGGACCAGAACCTCTTCTCTGTGAAAGGATCCAGGTAGGCAGGACTTGAGTCCTGCGTCAGATCATCCTGTGTGTGTTGATCACCTTTCTCTCTCTGTGCAAAAATATCTAAGATGTACAATTTGTCAAGAGAAAGGATGTATTTCCTAAGTACACACTCAAAGACATTCCTTTCTATGAATCTTACTTAAAGAAATCATTTTTGAAGAAAAAATAATGACCAAAGAATTTTGATGAAATTGATCCCACTTGCACTTCAGCTTCAGTCTCGAAAGGTGATTCCAACTATAAACTTTTGTTTCCTTCACTTGATTTCAAGATAAACATATTTTCCAGATATAATGCCCTCCTCTCTCCTGTAATACCAATGTGAACTAGTTAAAACATATTCTCAGGGCTGTGAGGTTCCAACAGAGAATTTGCTTTATGGATGAAGAGAGACTGTAGATATCATTGCTTCTCACCCTTTCTTGTTCTTTAAGTTGACTTTGAGCTGTGCTACCATTCTATAAACTTGATAGGAAGCATACAAAAAAAAATGTCAGCATGGTAAAGATGGTAGACAAATGACAAAAAACAAATGACTCCATCATCCAATGTAGTGTTTAACTATTGCCAAGTGCCACTTATTTACTAATACTTGTTACCTTAATAATATTTTTTCTATTTCATGCTGCTCTTCGTCAAATATTTTGTTAACTGAAAACAAAACAAAACAAAACAAAATGCCCCACTGATATACGTAATCAATATGAAATCATAGGAAAGATAAAATATTTTGTGGAAAAGGGACATTTGACACGTACTTTGAAAAACCTAGTGAATTATTTCTACCCCACAAAACAGAAAACACATATATTTTGTAAAAATTGCTCCTATAATGTTATTTTCAGTGTAATTCTTGAGCAAAGAACATGTATTTTTGTGTAAGCTTCTTTTTCCATAATTTTGGAAGCAACCTACATTTAAAATTTGCTTTTCTGAATAGATCATTATTTTCTAGTCAATAATGTGCTTTTCTTTATCTACAGGTGTTGACATTTGTCAGTCTTTTGATTACAATGGCATCTGAGTGACTGCTTTGAGAATGAGCCTGACTTAGCAGCCCATTAGCAGTTATTTTAGGCAAGTTTACTTAAATAAAATTTTAAAATCTGTATCTTTACTTGTACTTTGTATATTTAATTTCTGTAAGTAGATTTTAAACTTCTATTAATCCCAAATTATCCTAAGAGGTACTCAAAATAAAATAATAGTTTTCACTTTTAAAAATTTCTTCTAGGCTTTTAAACTCTTGCCTGTGATTGCTCTCTAGAAAAATAAAAAGCAAAACATTCACCAAAATATCTACTCAAGACAAAACCAAAACTGATCATTCAGCTGTGTCATGGTCTAGTACAAATTCTCAATATCAAGTATGATCATGATGTATATGTAGAATGTACTAATAAAATCAATTAAAATATTGTAATTAATAATTTCAAACATATTTAAATTATATGTACCACTTAGTATGACAGTCAAAATAGACTATAAAATTTATGTAGGACATATTCTGTTTTCTATCCCAATATATCTCACATAGAGAGAGATATACATATATTTTGTAGTTGACCCTGATAGTCATTTTCTTCCTCAGTAGAAGTGAAATATGTAATACCTTGTACAGAGAATATATTTTTTAATAAATGATATTTAAAATTTAAGGTTGTTGGTAACAGAGTTACAAATGACTGCATTATTTGGCTATTGTGTGCAAAACATGACTCATGCACATCTGAGATATTTAGATAGACTGTTTATGAAATTAATCTCCAAATATTAGTGATATCAAGAAATATTTCTACTTATAACTTAGATATGACCATTTTAATGAAAGTAAAATTTGCCAGGGATTTCAAAATTTAATTGACTTTAATTTCTTTGTTCTGAAACATATAACATTTTCTCTCCATGTTTATATATAATTATTAGTAAGTTATTTAAATTCAATAATGTTTGACAGTTTAAGGGAAAAATTAGACTATTCAGAATTAAATCAAATTACATCATTTTAGAAAGGTAATGCCATATGCAACTTAATAGAATCCATAAAATAATTCTTCACCAAGTATCTAAACATTTCATTATACTTGCATGTCATTTCACATCATTTTTGTTATTATTATATCCTCTCCATATAAAATTCTAATTGAATTTCAAATTTAATGTTATCACAGTTATTTTTAATATTCCTCAACTTTACATCATAGATTAATATTGTTATATAGATATGTATGCATTTTACCAATCTTGTTTCCCTCTCATATTTAATATCATCATATTTTTCTTTCATAAAGATATTGAACAAGTAATAACCAGAGTCCAGGAGAAGCGTTTGGAATTCTAATAGAGCCTGGCTTCATTTTTGGTGTTTGACTTTTGGTAATTTCCAAGCTCTGCTTCATTCTCTACTTTCTGCCTCACATTTTAGGGAAACAGAGAAATCCTCCTCCTTGTGCTTTATCCTTTGCAACACAGGAAGTTCACAGCATGAATGTCCCCACCTGCCCCGTGCACTCCAATCCCGCCCCAGGCCCACCCTTTACCACAAAGGTAGAGCCAGTTGCCTGTAAGACCATTTTGATCATGGCAGGAAACATCGCGTGAGGGTCACTGTCTTTTCCGCACCCTCTTGGTGGAGGTATGTGTGTGGAGCAGCAAGTATCTTACGTGGGTTTATGGGAGCCGCCATTACCACAGCGCTGACTGAGAGATCTTGGAAAAAAGAAGCTTATAAATAAGGGCGGGACAGAGAAGCTTAAATAACCAAGGAGGAAGAAGAGGAAGAGGAGGAGGAAGAAGTGGAGGAAGGGGAGTAAAAGAAGAAGAGGAAGAGGAGGAGAAGGAGGAAAGAATCCATCTTTCCTAACTTGATGGAGGAGGAGAAAATAAAAACAGTCCAAACAAATAAGTTATATTCAGGTACAAATTTCCTATGTTTAATACTATCATTATGTACATCAAACGTACTGAGAAAATTAATTAAAAACAAACATATCTCTAAAACAGAAGTTTTAGAGACCCATTTAAAAATCCAAAATGCACTAAAACAAGTTTTTTTTTTTTTTTTTTTAATAAAAGCGCATGGTGAAGCTGTTGTGCCTGCACAATATCAATTCTAGATTCACTTTAATTTCTGCTGGAATCTGCCAACCAGCAAAGCTCAATGTCTTCACTGAGAGCGGGGTTTAAAATATAATTATATTAGAGATGGTATAAATTTAGATTATATATTTCTATACTTTTTGGGGGGAGTTACTACATATAAGAAATCTCACTTTTAAACTCTGCACCTACTGCCTCAAATACAAATCCTTTGTTTCCAGTGCACATTTTGCTGAACCACCTCATGATGTCCATAGACTTTCTAACCCAGTGGGTAATACACTGAATTTCAACTAAGTCTGGATCTCAGAATCAGGCAGACAAAAGGAGATTTCCTGGGGATCTTCTTTTCACATCCCTCCACAGTTAAAATAGTTAACATACTCCAATCCAAACTCAAAGAAATCTTCAAAGAGTGAAGCCCATTATGCAAAATGTAATGGAAAAATGGGTAATTTTCACCAGAATATCTCCATAATAACACAATTTGGCGTGATCTTAATGTTGAAAAGATTGAATAAAGGGTCATGGACTACAGAAATCTTAGTGCTGTGGTTCCATTTATTAACATACTCACATTCATTATGACTACAATTACCAACTCTGTCCATGCAGGAACTGTTAAACACCTTGCAGCCACACACTAAATTATTCTACTCTTTTCAGTGCCTGAACAACAGCTCATCCATAGTTTACCTTCAAAATCAAAGGAACACAATGCAATTTTTCCTCTCTCTCTCCGTGATGTATCCCTGAAAACCTCTTCAAGAAAGATCCTAACTGCATCTAACTTTCTCCAAGATTTCAAGTATGCTTCATTCACAAACCATTCTCCAAGAAGGTTTATTTGATATACCTGTGCAAAGCACAAAGAAATTCAAGGCAGGTTTACAAATAGGGAATAGGGCACAGATCCATCTACAGTACAAGGCTTTACTAGCTTGATTGAATTCTTCAGAATTAATTTGTCAGTAAAGGGCTGCTCTATCACTGTCAAATAGCTGTGGATCTGCGTGGTAATATGACTCAAGAAAGAGTCATTTGGAATATTTTGTGGTATGAAAATAACAACTCCCTCATTTATAATTTCAATTATACCCATTTATGGTTTAACTTGTGAACCAGCTCACTTTGAGTGTGCCACCATACACCGCTAGCTCTGAAACACATCCAAGTTGCAAAGCATTGGGGACTTTTCTTCATGTTCCCCAGATGTTCATTCACTGTAGAAGTTTTAGCAAGCTCTTCTTGTATACCTCTTGGAGTTTGTAGACCAAACAGGATAGTCATAAGTTACTCATGGACTTCTGGAAAATGTTACAAGGGACTTCTTCTGATATATACCACAAAACATTGAGCACCAAATGCTAGGTACATGCAGGATATACAAAGTCTCTGAGCCTGTGGTCATCCATATCTAACTTCTGCTTTGGTTGTGAATGTTAGTTTCATATTCACATCATTATTCCTTGATAGAATGGAAAATGTACTTACCAGACTGGGTTTTCTGGGATATCCTCGTTGAAGATGTGGTGCCCTCCCCTGTCCTCAGCCCACTGAAAAATATAATTCACAGTTCTATGGGAGCTTACACACACCCTCATCCCACTCTTAACAGAATCTTTTGAATTCAACAGAGTGAATCATGACAGGCATTTTTGTACTGCACAGATGCTGCTAATTCCCTGGATATATGCTTGACTATCCTGAAGAGCTGTTCTTATGATGTGTTATTTTTTTTTTTAAGGTTTTTTGAGACAGGGTCTCGCTTTGTGGTTCAGGCTGGCCCTGAGCTCAGCCTCAAACTCACATCACAGCAATCCTCCTGCCTCTGCCTCCTGAGTGCTGGGATTACAGGCGTGAGCCACCATGCCCGGCACTGGTATGTGGTATTGGTTGCCGCTGGGGTGAGTCTCCACACCCAGTATTGTTATGTGGTTACCGGGGATTGAACCCGGGTCCTTGTGCTTGCAAGACAGGCGCCGGAACCACTGAGCTATATCCCCGGCCCCAATGTGTTATTGTTTTTTATACACTTCACTAGAACAGTGTATTCAAAGATGGAAACCAAGCACTGAACTGCAAACAGTGATCTTGGCACTGGATTCACTGGTCAACAGTTAGCCCAATTTGTATGGTTTTATTGACTCTTTGGTCTTTAACATGTCAAAAAATATGGCTACTCTAGCCAGTATCAGCAATAATTTCTTATATAATGATAGATTTTTAGTAATATTTTCCCAACAGGAACTCAGTGTATTTCAAGGTCCCATTTGTTTCTGAAGATATGATGCAAGGCTTCATTTATATACGCTCCATCCTGATCTGAATTCCATAAATTCTTTGTTGTAATTAGGGAACAGATACCAGTTCTCAAGGTACATATGTTAGGATCTTAAACAAGGCATTCAGCAAAAGTTTTAGCTTTTTGATCAGCACTGAGCTGTAGATTTTATAAACCACAAAAATGACTCTAAGTAAAATTGAGTTAAATAAAACCCAGCAAGACTGACATCAGATATTTGAGTTTATTGTAGTAGCTTTGCTGTTTGATAGTCAACAGTCTTCTGGCTACAATATTGACCTTCACCATCAGCATTCCCTCTGGGAAACCTTATAAAAGAGGCCCTATGTTCTTTCCTTTGGCATCAAAGAAAGCTAAATCCATGAAGGCCCCAGGTGGGATGTAGGAAACTTCACTACAGCTGTATTACCTAAACACTGAACAAGATGAACTAGTCTCTGCATCTGTTTTTCAAGCTAGTTGTAATAGACTGCACCACAAGCACATCCTCCTCTCCTCAGAGTCAGCTACTTGGTCTATAGTCATAATTTCATGCCCTCTACTTCAATAGTTGGGATATCATCATTTTTGACCTCTGAACCAGATATGGTTGGGTGCAAACTATCTGATTCTTTATAGTGGTTACAACAAAAAAAAACTATAAATCAAATTTCATTCCTTCTTTTTGAGTAAAGAGCAAAGAAAAAAACTGAGTTTACTCAAAGTATCCAAGCAAAAACTTCAATGGTCAGATGACCATCAAAACTATTATAAAGATTCCTATGTTAAATGAAACAGTGGTTGCTTTTACTAGGTGCCTGCTAAGATATTAAACCAGAGCGACATCAAGCACAATGGCGTTACTGGCCTTTTTCAAAATCACAAAGAAAGTTCCAGAGAGAAGAAACAGTTTTCAAGTGTCTGCCTCTGCATTTTTGAAAGAGTTAATTTTTATTTTATTGCTTTCTTTATGTCTAAGTTCCTTATAAATGAAATATGGAAGAATTCATTTTTATATTTCTAATTGTAATAAATATAAATATTTTGCATGCAACATTATTGCTTCTATTAATGCATTTTTACTTTTGGAATATACTATTATCATTTGCATACTTGCATTTAAAATAAATATACCACTTCTAATGGCAGAGTAATACTCCATTCTATAAAAGAACCACATCTTCTTTTTACAGGCTCCAGTTGATGGACATTTATTTGGGTTGTTTCCAACATTTAGCAATCACAAACTGAGCTGCTATAAACATGAGTGTGCATATGTCGCTGTGATATGAATCTTTTAAATCTTTTGTGTGTATACCTAGCAGAGCGATGGCCAGCAAATGAGACCTCCAATCCTAACTTTTTGAGGAATCTCCACCCTGATTTCCACAGAGGTTTTATAAGTCTAAATCCCACCAACAGTCGAGTAAGGTTCCTTTTTCTCTGAAGCCTCACTAACATTTGTTGCTGTCTAATTCTGAAATAGCAACCATTCTTTGTGGAGTGAGATGAAATCTCAGTGTTGTTTTCATCTGCATCTCTCATATGACTAATGATGTTGAGCATTTTTTCATATACTTAGCTGCTCTTACTTCTTCCTCTGAAAAGTATCTGTTCATTTCAGATGGCCGTTTTTGAATTGGGTCTTTACGTTTGGCTGGGATGAGATTTTTAAGTTCTTTATATATTCTAGATAGCTAAGGAACAGCTGGTAAAGATTCTTTCCCACACTGTTGGTTGCCTTTTCACTCTGTTGGTGGTTTCCTTTGCTGTGCAGAAGCTTTTTAATAGAATGAGATTCCATTTGTTGATTTCTTCTGCCAATTCTTGTGCTATGGAGGTTTTGTTCAAGAGTCTTTCCCTAGGGCTGATGATATAGCTCAGTGGTTCTGGCGGCTGTCTTGCAAGCACAAGGACCCGGGTTCGATTCCCAGTAACCACATAACAATACTGGCCTTGGAGACTCACCCCAGCAGCAATCATTACCACATACCACAGTGCCGGGCGTGGTGGCTCATGCCTGTAATCCCAGCACTCAGGAGGCAGAGGCAGGAGGATTGTTGTGATGTGAGTTTGAGGCTGAGCTGAGGAGCAGCCTGAACCACATAGTGAGACCTTGTCTCAAAACACCTTAAAAAAAAAAAGTCTTTCCCTAAGCCAGTGTCTTCAAGAATTTTATCTAACCTGTTTTGCAGCAGGTTTAGAGTGTCTGTTTTAATATTTAGGTCTCTTATCTACTTTGATTTTAGCTTGGTACATGGTGAAAGAGATAGGCGTTAACTTTAGTCTTTGGCAAGTTAAAGCCCAATTTTTCCAGTACTATGTGTTAAAGAGGCTATCTTTCCTCCAATGTACCATGAGGACATCCTCATAAGTGAAATAAATAGGTCACAGATGTGTAAATATCATATCTTTTCTCTGGTATGAGAAAATGAAGTTGTAAATGAATTGTATGTATAGTTGATATTGTGAAATAGAAAATATTTAAAAGGAAAGACGGTGTAGGAGTAAATAATGAGGGGAAAAAGAATGTGACAGTAATAAAGAAAAAAAGAAACAAAGCTTATGTATATAGGGGATGGGGTTGCAGGTCAGGGTAAAGGTGAGAAATGAGAATCAAGTCATATCATATTCTGGTACAAACTCTCAATGTTGAATGTGATGATGATGTGTTTTCTTAATGTACCAATAAAGATTTAAATTTTAAAAAACCCTATACCATCCGTGAGTTAATTGTTAATCAAGTGGTACCCAATGTAACCAATATAAAAAAAGAAGTGTAAAGAAAAGGCACTGACTGAAATTTGCTTATAGCAATAGAGAAAGTGCAGTGAGATTGTCAGGCTTAAATCATGGATTGGCAATAACTGGAATATTTTAATTTACAGATCACATTAAAAGTAATTTCCACAATCTCTACCCAAGAAATTTTGAAGTGCAGTAATTCACAAAATTTCCCTTCCTGATGTGTCCAAGAATGTGTGGGTGGCCCAAAGTATTCCCTGGACACAGTCTTGCTACTGAAAATTGTTTTATATTTCAAAGTGAGAAGTAAAATTAATTTTATTAAGCTAATATTTGAAATGAAATGATTCTTAAGAAAGAAATAATTTGTATTTTTCATGAAAATACATATAACAAAGTTCTTTAACTCCTAGATTTGTGAATACAGTCAATGAGTTTGTATCCAGTGAATAATATCCTATTAAATCCACTTGTTTGCATTTTGTATGATTGCAGCTAGTTTTAATTAATGGTTTTATTTCTATGAATGGCCTACCACAGAATGTCTCAGAAGTCATGGTCAATGAAACTTTTAGCAGTCATTTTTCTATCATTCCTGCTTCAGGAGACAAGAAAGAAAATCCTGACCTCGTAGTCAAACAGAAGCATAAAGATGTTGCAGAAACACTGCACAGGCGTACTGCCACTGCTCTCCATCTGTACTGGGAGATAAGAAGCTTCAGTACTTTCAGTATCGTGACAGCTTAATCTTATTGTTGAGGATGATATCCATAGAGCACATTTCTAATGGGTGATTTTTAAATTTTTTTTCACATAGAAGACCAATTTGTAGACCAAAAATAAATTTCTAATGGGATATTTTTAAATTTGGTCATTTCTAACATAACTTATGTCTATTTTCTATTCTGTATTCTTGCTTTTAGGAAAAATATCTCTAAGATTAAAGAATAAGATGTTAAACATTTAATTTATAATAACATTCTTAGCAATATATAAAATTGCATGTGTGCAAATTTGTTTTTGTGTATTTATATTGTTAGTTTTACTTCTAAAAAGTATAGTGAAACATACTCTGTATAAAATAACATTTTTTAAAACTTTTTCTTTATTTTCGGAATCAATTTGTTTCATTACTTTCCTTACCTATGCATGATATTTTTGAATTAAGAATACTACAGTTGTGAATTTAAAAAAAGAGAGAGACAAAGAAAAATCAGAAATAGACATTTTAAAATGTGATAAGGATCAACAATTGGGGGGGAAAGGAGCACTGGGAGGAGAAGGGAATATAAAAGAAATAAGATGGACTATATAAGTGTACAGACTCCTCACGATAAATGTAATCAGTATGTACTACAAATACTAATAGAAACATCACTAAAAAAGAGTAGTAAGAACACAAAATTTCATTTTCAGAAATGATCTCTTGTATTTGTTTGCAAAAGTCTACTCTGGCACTGTCCACTGGTCTGTTGGATAACTGTATAATAGGAGGCACCATTGTCCCAGGTTCTCAGGAGGGATTGTACCATGCAGCACACATGCATCCCCCTTGCCGAGTTGGTAATGCCATGCGAGACAAGGGCATTTGGGGAGCAGGTAGAAGATAGGCCTAGAACATGTACGTAGAGGCCAAACTGCTCTAGTGTCTGCAGTGTGGACACACTTGACAAGTATAGAACATGTGTGTGCAGGACAACCAATGCTGCAGGAGCCATGACACGGACAGCAGGCACTTCAGAGAGGCCGTGAATGAGGCTCTGTCTAGAGTGTAGGTGCTCACACAGCCCAGTGGTTCCAAAGCCTGGGGCTGACTTGTGTCTCCGCACTTAGCGTGTGTGGCTCACTATGAAGTCACAGAGCAGTGCTGGCATGCACAGAATGACCACAGCTCAGGGATCTGAACACTGACAGAGGTACAGTGGCAGTGGCCTGGGCCCCAGGCTGCACAGCTGCATCTCTTTCTTGGTGTAAGCTTCTCTCTGGAGATCTGAGGAAAGCATATGTGATGACAATGGCTGTCAGTTACCTCCTAGGAGAAAACAGCTGAAAATGAGGTGACTGGTTGCTCTGTGGCACCTACTGCCTGGACCACACAGGCATCCCCATCTTCTGTTGTTCTTGTGCTTCCCCAGATGCCTGAGGAAGGAGCCTCTTCCAGACACTTTCTGTGTGATTATTCTAATATCTGCCCTCCACCACTTCACTACAGTTTCTTAAGACTTTCTTCTTCCAAAGATTTATTTTTGGTAGCTATTTTTCTAATTGCTTTTAAAACTGTTTTCAGTGGGGACATAACGGTGGTATCTCATACTTGGCCATCTTGCTGACATCACAGATGGGTTTCTGTATTACTAAGATCTTAGTATTTGCATCCATTCCTGCTGAATGCAGTGTTTCCACCTTTCAAAATTGTGCCCCAAAGCCTACTTCTTGAGACTTTCCTCATTTGGACTAAACTTTCTCTTAGCTTGGATTATACAGCATCCAATGGTAGTATATTGCATTTGTTTAGTTTTATATTGTTAAGATCTGTGCAAATCGCAGTATGATTATGATTATGGTTTATACTACTAGGAATCTCTTACCTCGGTCAATGTAGAGTCATATATTACACACTGACATTTCAGTCTGGGACAGATCACATGAACCATGATGGCAGCGTGAGGCTAGAAGGAAGCTGAAGTATTAGTATTTTCCAGTCCTCACATAGCTGTTGTAATGTCTTATAACAATGTGTTTATGGTGTCATATGTTTGTGGGTGATGTTCATATAAACAAATCTACTATGCTATCAGCTATGTAAAAGTCTAACATACAATTATGTACAGAGTATGATAAATACTTAATGATAACAAGTAATTGGCTTATGTATTAACTTTACTATATCTGTTTTTAATTAGAGTATGCTCATTATACACATATATTAGAAAACTATTTGCAAAAAAGCACAAGGAGTCGTGCCATGTGGCAGTGACCTCCTCATATATTGACGTTTGTATTAAATGCAGATTGCTCACAGCACAGCAGAATCACCTAGGAGTGTATTCTCAATGATACATGATGGTACTGGTTCAGTGCATAGTGATTTTCAAGACTGAGAATTAAACCCAGGCATGAGGGTTTAAGCTATATTTCCAGACATTCATTTTTCGTTTCAGCCAAAGATCTCACTGAGATACTAAACTCCCTTAACTTTGCTTTGATTTCCAATCATTTTTGCCTCACTCTTCCACAGTGCTGAGAAGATGAGTGTGTGTCATCTTGCCCTGCTATGTAACACACTTTTAAATAGTTATTTTAAATTACAGGTAATTGTACAAATATTGTGAGATTATCATATATTTAATTACAGATAAATACTTTTCTGTGGAAGAGGAGTCATTGTGGTTACACCGACTTCCAAGTAGGAACTCTTTTAAAAATAAGAATGTACTTTGCTTTGTCAATTGATCTTCATAGAATGGGAGAGATTAAGATGGAACATGAAGATGAAAGTAGTTATTACATATAATTTGCAAATATTTTAGTTTTCCATTCTAACTTGAAGTAAAATTAAAGTATTATAAGTAATATAATTGGCATCTCATTTTAAAAGTGGTGTGATTTCGGTAAACATTTGCTATTGTCAGGGTTGGAAAAGTTCACTGTGGCTGTATGTACCCTCCGATAGCACACTGGTTGCTGCTTCGTGAGAGGCCTCATCAGAGTTTGAATCTGTTGTTTCTGTGACCATGAAAGACTTCTTCTTGTCCCAATTTTCAGGAAAAAACACCCAGGTAAATTATTTATATTTATGATAAAAATTCACTCATAAGAATTGATGTGCGGTTTTAATTGGATTTAAACCACCACCTGCAATTGTAAACCATACTATCCTGTGATAAATTTTGTCTTTAAAAATAATTTAATTGGGGCTGGGGATTTAGCTTAATGGTTCCAGTGTCTGCCTGGCTGGTGCAAGGTCCCAAATTTAAACCCCGGTAACCACATACTACAATTTAAATGAAAGATAAGAGTATTGATAATCTTGGTGTTCACATTTTATATATCTATGAATATAAGTAACAATTCAAGGTATAAGCATTTATAAAGTTACTACAGTAACAACCTGTCGATAATTATTCTAATAAATGTTCTTATACTAATTTTAGGAGAAATTATCTACTAGTGCTTCATGAACCTTTACAAGTAAAATTATGATAATTTACTTAGACAAAAACAAATAGAAAAATAATAAAACTTTAGTCACTTAACTAAGTTTTCATCTCCTTGAAGGTAAAAAACTATCAAAACTTGTCATTATAATCCTAAATTATTGATAATTAGTATTGCTTTGTACATAGTTGTTTCCATTTCTTGTGAAGCAGCTACACATTGTTTTTTATTTTAGGAAAAGTCACTAAGTCACTAAAATGCCTTAGTGGAAGAAGAAAAAGGTAGTGGCATCTTCTTTGCTAATGTTACATAGCCATTGGTTAGGTTTGGAATTGCATATAAGTATATTTTTGTGAATCCTGAAAGACTAGAGCTGTGTTACAGTGAATCTGTTTTGACTTACATGAAATGAATTACATCTCATATCTCAGTGTTGCCCCGAGATGGACATATGGAATCTGTCACTGTGTGAGGAGCTTAGCGTTCCTCCTCATCAGACCCTTCCTCATGCAAAGCCTTGCCCTCCTGGGCATCTCAACATCTAGAATATTCTTATTCAGCATCTAACACCCACTGTAGTTTTATTTTTTCTAACTAGATGTCAAATATCTTTTCTGAACTCCCAGGATGAATTCGTATTCTGTTATCTCACAAAAATGTTTTATTTTCCTTTTAGTTATGTTCATTTCAATATACCCTCTGCAAATATAAGCTTTGAGACTACAAAGTCATATCTTATCTGTTCTTCTGTACAATGGAATATCCAGTACAGTAGAATAAATGCATATTGCATTTGTAGGGCCCTATTTAAAAGTCTTGATGATAAAAAATAATTTTCTCAAAATTAGAACTTTTTCAGCTGAAATGAATTATATGTAAAAGGCTTTCTTCTTATTCCTGTTTCCAGGTAAAAGACCATTCTGGATGAATTCTTCATATTTACAGCAGAATTCACAGGTTAGAATTAACGTGCAGTCTTTAAGATCATTATGTCTTCATAGAGACTGACTCCATCACCGTTTTGTACATCCTCCAGGTAACTTCTCTTTCTGAATTCTCCATTTTCTGAAGTTGTCATGGGATCCCCGCTTTCTTACGTATTACTAACTTTTAAATGTTTTTCTGTACTCTTATACTTTTGAAATATCTAAATCTTTGTTTCTGAAATTAGTGTCTGTAGGACAGAGAATTTTCTCTTTTATATCTATCCTGACATGATGGACTTTTTAATTTGTGTATTCAGAACATTCACATTTTAGATAATTACTGATATTGGTGGATCAGCATCTTTCGTGGTTATATATTTTCTATAGTCACTGAACTTGGTAACTGTTTCCTTTTCCCTCCTCATTTACTATTCTCTTACTATATCATTTCTATGTAACTGGTCATTTTTTAGTTTTCATTTCTCTTAGCATATCAATTATATTTCTTTTTAGTTTCAGCACATGAGCGAGTTTCCCAAAAGTCTTTGGTCAGCATTATAATTAATTTCAATTCACTTTCTTGAAGCACCTGCCACTTCTCCTACAATGTGTTTATAATCAACTATTCCTGATTCTTCCTTGCACATGTCTGGCATTGCTGTTGTCTGTGTCCCTTATCAATAGGCTGTGGTCACCTAACGTGCTGCTGCAATTATTACTTGAAACAAAACAGTGTTCATTTGAATAAACAAATGAAATATTTTAATTTTTCTTCGTTTTAATTTGTCTTTTCTTTCAGTATGTAGATTCCCCAAGCAGATTTTTTCTCCATGAAAAAGTGTGCATATTTGCATAGACATGTGTGCTAGCATTAATTTTTTTTTCTGTTTGCCTAAGTTTTATGTGAGCTTCACTTTAGAAGAGTAATGTTTCTATATATAGAAATCTAAGTTTGCATTTTCTTCTACTTTTTTCAATTCCCAATTTAAAATATTTTATTTCATTTTTTGCTTGGAGTTCATTAATAGATGTATCTTGCAATAATTTTCCCTCTCTTCTATAGGAAAATTTGTTTGTTCACTTACTTTCTTTAGCTTCCTTTCAGGATTTTTTGCTTTGCCTTTGGTTTTCTACATTTTAATGTGGTGTGATTGAGCGTAGTTTGGAGAATTTGGCCTGCTTCACTCTCTGAATTACCTACATTTACAACATTGAAGTTCCTTCTCCAAAATCAATCTGCTGTCCAGACTTCATGTTTGAGGCAACCAAGGAATCCCGTGGTGAGGATTACTAGCCCCTGCTGTGATTTGTCGTTACTGGCCCTCTGGGATTTTCCCATTTACTTTCTCTTCCATGGGGAGCCCCTGGCTCTGGAGGTAGGATCATGAGGGCTTCTGTGCTTTGCACTTCTCATTATGCCTCCTTCCCATGCCTTTCGCTCACAGAGGTCATGGCTCACCCTTGATAATTTCCAACGAGCTTACTTGGCCACTCACGTGGAAGTCCAGATGTTCATTTGTTGTGCTGATCATTCCTTCTGGATAAGAGCCAAGTATTGGATGCTTTCCAGGGGCCATCTTGGAATCTTCTTGGGTTTGCATTGAGTGTATGAATATAATTTATATATTTCCTTTATTTAAAAAATATTATATATTTATCTTTTATATTTTACATTTCTGAAATTCATTCCAAATTTTAAAATTGTATTTATGGCAAAAATAAACCTTCTGGAGTCTTTGATGTATGCAGGAAATTTCCACTATCCATAGCCATTCTATTCTATAATAGAATATCAGAGATTATTTCATCTATAAATATAAATTAGAACCTCTCCATTAACTTTATCACTCCATCCCTATTACTCTCCTGGGCCTTTAGTGACCTGGATTCTTCTTCTACCTTGTAGATCAACATTTTAAGATTCCATGTGAGTGAAATCATATGACATTAGTTTTCTGACTTAGCATTATGACTTCCAGGTCCATTCACCCCATTGCAAATAATAGTATTTCATTATTTTCAACAGTAGGAGTGATAGGTGTCAGTAGTCTATTTTGATTCTGTGCCATATTTTATTTATCTGCTCACTACTTAGCGGGTGCTTCCATTTCCTGACTATCGTGAATATTTCTACAAAAAGCATGACGATGTAGATGTGTCTTCAACATGCTGCTTTCATTTCCTTTGAATGGAGTAGTAGAGTTATGGGATTATTTGCCAGTTAAAATTAATTCTCTTGAAGTTTTTCTCACTAATACTTTAACTTCATAATTTCCCTCTTAGCAGTTTATCACAGACATTGTTTTATCTGTGGTCTTTTTCATTACCTTTTATATATTTTCTGTGGTGGTTATAGTGTTTGCTCCACATTTGAGCTGCATTGTTAAAATCACATTTATGCAAAAGTACTGAGCTTTTCTGCTCACATGTCTGTGCTTATTTTTCTCTCAGCTTCTAATAATAATGAGATCATTTAATTCAAAACCTTAACATCAAAAATTTGATGAGCATGGAGACCCTACATATGTCTTATTCTCATCACTGGTTTTTGTTAGATTTATTTGTAGTCATAAATCATATTTCATCAAAATAGCTTTAAAGTTTTTAATAAATAAAAGATTAGTAGATCTTTTGCTTAATTTCAAAGAGCATTCCCATTGACTATCATTATTTATGAAGTCAGTCTTAGGTTAGCAGTGGTTAAAAAAGATGGATGTGTACTCCGATAAAGTTGATTGACTTGAATGCTTATTTTTGTAACTTGTTAATTACACTATTTTTTACAGTTTGGACAATCATAAATGAAAGTGTTGTTTTTCTTCAAATAATAATCCAACAAAAATTATTTCTAAATATAAATTCTTTGAACTGCTTGGATTACAATTTTCCACAATTTAGCAATGCTCTGATTATTCGATATTTGAAATTCCTTTTCATTTTACATGGTTTCTTAAATAAATAATATACTAAATTCTAAGTCTACACCTGATAAGTGAGAAATTAAGTTTCTAAATATCAAAGATTAAAATAAAGTGTTGACCTTTAAACCATTAAATAGGCTATGATTCAATATATTTTTGTTTTTATCAAATATATTTTCTTCCACTCTCTCAGGTGATGCTTTATGATGCTTTCTTTATTTCCTTACAATAAGAACTCACAGGTTGAAACCTATAAGTTATGTGACTTGAGACATTTTTTTTGGGGGGGGAGAAACTAGTTTACATGTATATTGTTTCTTCTGTACCTTAAAACAACAGAACCAGATAAGAATTTCTTCCCACTGGAAAACTTATAAACTGTCACTGGCCTGGTCTACTGTTATAATCATAAGCCCCTTTGTAGTCAAGTTGCTGTGACATTTCTAGCTTTCCCTTTTCTTATGCATCCTTACCAGGAAATCTGCTTTTTGTGTTTTTCATTGCTTTGTTTTACTATCATAAAGTTCATTACCTTTAATCATAACAATTAATAAATGATTAATCAGTGGTAAAATGTATCATTTTTGCTTGTCATGATTTATATTTACAAGATTTTAATAATTTATTTTTTAACTTGATGAACATGCCATTAGAAATCGACGTTCAACTCTTTTTCACGTGTGCATATGTAGGGAAACAAGATGCAGAAATTTTGGGAAAAAACTAAACTATACACTGGGATTTTTCCTAAGGAATTTGTGAATAAAATAAAGAGTATTTTATAGCAGCAACCCAGTGTTTGTCAAAGTATGTGGACACTATCCATGAGGATAAGGAAAGGTATTTAATAGATTTCAAATTCCTGGAAACTATTCCTTGCATTTCTGTATCAGAAGTTCCAGGAACCAAGAATGCATTGCCATGTGCTTGTAAATGATCCATTTCAGTGACTCTTATGCAAAAATTCTGTCATATAAGCAACTTATTTTGCCTCTCTGGATTAATTTTTCAATAAAATAACAAAGCCTTTAGACAACTCTGCCATGTTGTAAGGTACAGCATACTACAAGTGTTACTATTGTTATGTTATGATTAACCCTTCCAAAAACATTTAATCATTATTTTCTTGCTCTTAAGAATGGAACAACATCCATAGTAGAGTCTGTCTCCAGTGTACCTCTTTACATTTCTAAGGTCAAGCATGTTCTGAGTCTCTACACACAGATTTCATCTGAATTTTGTACTTACAATAGTTGATTGAACCTTACTTTCTCCAGCATTTTAATTTTATAGGTGTTCATCTCCCTTTATAGAACACTCTGCTTTTAGGAAGCACCAGTTCAAGTACCATTTCTGCAACCACTCTCCTCCTTAACCACCATCCCAAAAACCCCAGCAGGCAGCTATATTCTGATTCTGAGAGTGTTTGTATGGTACAGCATTGACAAAATGTTTGGTAGATGAGCAATGTGCATTGTCTACATTTGATTCCAATTCCAAAAGGTGACAGCATATTTTTTTGCAAGCCACTGACAAGTAATAAGAAACAAATTTTTTTAATTATCTTTATTGGTACATTAAATATACACATCATGCTTGCACTCCACAATGGGGATTTGTACCAGTATAAGACACAACTTAATTCTCATTTTTTCCCATAGCCCCACCCACCCTACCACCCCCCATATATATAAAATTTGTTTCCTTACTTTTTTGTTAGATTGTAAGAAACAATTTTAAAGCAAGAAATTAAAATGTATTTCGATTTGTCAAGTTTGTTTTGTTCATCTTATGTTAAGGAATTGAATGGAGTTTTGCATTTATTTCTAATTAAATAAAATATAAAGCATGCTAAGCCAATACAGTTTGTTTTAATTTTTCATCCATTTGTAAAGGAAATGAGCATACTTTTGTGTTAATATTGTTCATTTAGAAACCACATAAACAATTTAGACATTCAACATAACAATTTTATTCTGAGAAAGGCAAAAATGATATGCTTAGCAGGAGAAAAAAGATATAAACATGTCATGAATATCCAGCCTGAGATGTAGCACCACACTTGCCTGATAAGCACAAGGTCCTAGGTTCGATGCCTGGTACCCAACCCTCCCCGGAATCCAGGCAAGACTTATAATGCCCCAATATGCACGAAATATTTGCACATGGTCATTTAAAGCACACACACAACACATGTACAATTTTGCCTGCAATAAGTGAAAATGATATTTGAAATTTTAATTTTCATAAAATTAATAACATTTACATATATAATTTATCATTATATAAAAGTGACAATAGTAAATGGAAGCTTAGTTATTTTGGCACATATTTATCATAGAATTTAAAAGAGAAAATTCAAGTTTTATTCATCTTTTGAATATCAAATATTTAACAATTGGCAATAAAGTAGTCATAGGCATTTTCTTCCTTGTAGATAAACTGAATACATTATTCAAATTTATCAAGTTTCTAGACATATTTCATTACTTGTAACTCAATATTTTCAGTTATTTTAAATATAGATAAGCAAAATTCATTTATTTCATATCTCATCGTACTGCCTCATTTTTCATAAAATTGTATATTTTAAGAAAATTCGTATCTTCTTACAGTAATTAAATATTCCTATTTTATCTTTTTGTTTACTAGATCAAGAAATATACTATCCTATATACACATTTTTCCACGTTTTTAAAAATATCTTCAAAATGAACAAGGAGGTAATATGATCTGGATCTATTCATATGTCTTATTAACTAGAAGACATCAGAGCACAGATTATATTATGATTATAATTGTCATTAATTTTTATTGTGCCATATTTGCACTTCATTGTAGAGCACAGCATTATAATTAGATACAGATATGTTAAGTATAATGCTCCAAATCAGAATAATGATCCCTTCCACATCCTGAAGCCTCCGTCATTTTTATGTCCAAGGAGTTTTATATTCCCTTTTTCTGTAACATCTCACAGACTGCTTTATCTGCAGGTCACCCTAATGAAAACCAGAAGAAACCTCCTCCTTTTGTGTTTAATGTCTTTCTCCTTTGCAAACTTCTTTCCATCACACCTTCTTTCTCCCTGCTTATAGCCTCTAATGGCTTTCTTTCTTTCTTTTTTTCTTTTTACAATCTATATTTATTTTCCACAAGGGATTGAGAACATGTGGTATTTGTCTTCTTGTACTTGACTTATTATATTCTATAGCATGGTTATCTCAAGTCCATCTACATTTCTATAAATGATAATATTTTGCTTTTTATAACTGAACAATATTTTGCTGTGTATTTCTACCACATTTACTTTATCCATCTACCCTCAGATGGGCTTTTTTGTGGTTGATTGTGTGTTGGTGTCTTGATCCTGACCAAGAGGGTGAAGCACAGAAGAAGGACATAGACTCTGGGGTTGATTTCAGAGAATCATTTCTGTTTTTATTGAGTCAAAGCAAAGCCTGTATATAGGTAGTTGGGGGGGGGTAAGAAAAAGCCTTATGGGTAGCCGGTGTATTAGTTGAGGGCTGGAGAGTCAGGACATGGGGTGATGTTCAGGTGACCCACACTAGCCATTCAGTGTGCTCAACGCACAAGGCGGGTATTGCATGCCACACAACACCCTTAGAGTCATCCTCTAGTGAGCTACTGGACTGTAGTGTGGTGCATTCTGCTTAGCCAGACTTCACCATCACCTACATTTCTTAGTTGACTATTTCAGCTATTGTGAACAGTGCTGTCATGAACATGCAGATGCCAGTATCTCTATCATGTAATGATTTCTTCTCCTTTGGATATATAGCCAGTACAGTGGACCCTGGAGTTATAGCTGGCCAGACATATAAATAATTTGGGTTATGACCACAATTTTAGTTTTAATTTATGACCAGAGTCTCGAGTTATGACCCAAATGCCAGTGTCCTGTGCTTCCAGTAGTCTCAGACATGTATTTAATATTTAAAGAGCTCTGGAAGGACAATTACAACATCCTTTCTTGTGTGGGCTTAATAGAGAAATCCCAGGCCAGTGCCTTTCTGATGGCACTAAGATCTGCCTGGGGAAAACTGTGGCCTAAAATTATACAGAAGGCACACTTTCAATGCTGTAGCAAGGCGCCGGAGTGATTTGAATTACAACCAGCCCTCAAAAAGGAATTCAGTTTGTAAGTCAAGGGTCCACTGTAATGGAATTGTATTCTCTTGCAGATCTGTTTTCTGTTTTTAAGGGAATCTTTATTCAGATTTTCATGATGAGAGTACTAATTTGTGTGCTTATCAGCAATATATAAATGTTACTTTTCCTCTGCATTCCCATCAGAAGTCTTTTTGTCTTTTTTATGACATCCATAGATATCATCTAACCAGGATGAGATGATATGTGCTTTGGACAATTTCTTTGAGGTGCGGTTGAAGGTTATTGCACATACTTTTTATCTATATGTACGTGTTGACTGCTTCTTTTGTTTTGTTAGATTATTTGGTTTTGGTATTCAGTTTTTTTAGTTCTTTCAGTTTTTTAGTGAGTAGTTTGCAAATACTGTCTCCCATTCTGTATACTTTCTCTTAAATCTCTTTTATTTCCTTTGCTCTGAAGAAACCTTTTAGGCTGTTGTAATCCCATTTACTCCTTTTTCTTTTGTTGGCTGGGCCTTTGGAGACCTTTGTAATAACTCATTACTTACAAGAGCTTCTTGAGATGTTTAGATATGTTTTCTGTAATATGTTCCTAATTTTAGGTTACAAGTAGGAATTCATTAAATTCTTTTTTTAATCTTTATTGATACATTAAATATACACATCATGATTGCACTCCATAATGGGGATTTGTACCAGTATAAGACACAACTTAATTCTCATTTTTTCCCATAGCCCTACCCACCCTACCACCCCCCCATATACATAAAATTTGTTTCCTTACTTTTTTGTTACAATCTCAACATTGTCCCCTTTCACCTTAT
>PVIR01015044.1:0-39072 GCA_004026965.1 Petromus typicus | reverse complement strand
AGAATTGGAGGAGCAGAGGCATGTCCCTAGGAGTCAGTGGGAATAAAGATGTCAAGAGAGTAATGGCAAGACCATCTTTTGTCACTTATTTTGCACAGGTTGATAATTGAAGCTTAGGCAAAACAGAATAGAATCCTTTTTCTTTTAACAAAACTATTGTGCCCCAAACATCAGTTCTCTGAAATTTTTGTAAGGAATTTCCATTATTCCTATTGCTTTTCAGATGATTTAACTTCTTTTACACTCAGATTATATGTCTGAAGTACTGTCCTCAGTCTTACTTGAGTGGTAGGTGATTGACAGTATAATTTAGCTTCTGGGCTTGGATCTGGTCATGGTACAGAAATAAAGCTAGATAACTCTCTCATCAGTGGACTTAAGTGTGACCTTTGACTGGTGTTTTGTGTGTGCTGTCTTGAACTGCTGATCACACAGCAGTGGTGAAAATAGTTTGTAGCCTGCCCCCTTGGCAAACATAAAACCATACCTTTCTAAATAATTTCAGATATTTGCAAATCCAGAAGAGAACAGCAACAAGCAGTATGATTTGCAGCTCTGAGAGCAGCTTCATGGTTATCAAAGGTGTTGTGAGCCAACAGAGAGCTGGTGAATACGCACCATGGCATTAATGCTGGAAATCGGCATGCCGTTACCCTTGAGACTATTTTTTGACTTTATAAAACCAAGACTTTGGTTGAATGAAAATCCTTCTAAATTTATCTAGTGTATTTACCTGGTGATGGTGCACCAGAGAGAGTGGTACATGAAAAGACTTGTGTCATGTCCTGGGAGTCCTGTCCTCAGAGGTGTCTGAGAGCTCCGAGGATGAGCAGAGACCTAAGGTGGACTCAGGTCAAAGATTCAGCATTCAGCAGGGACATGGAGCTCCAAGCCTGACCACATTTGGGGAAGTGTGGGTGACAGAGCTAGAGTGCTGAAAAGTAGGAAAAGTTCCATTGTGTATTTGGGGTAAAGATGCCTAGAATGTCTCTCGGTACTAAGGACACTTACATGGAATGAGGCCTTGCATGGGACAGAGAATGCGGCTCCTGTCACACGAGCCTGTTCAGCATGGACCCAGCTGAGTGAAGTATTCGACAGTGAGTCAGCCACTGAGAAAACAAAGACATCTTTCCCTCAGCACAACCTTTTAACTTCCCAGGAAGACTAGTTGCTAACAGGAACAGACTAAAAATGAACATAGCAAACCAAGGATTTTTTCAGTATTGACTTTTTAAGAAACCTTAGTATCTTTTTAAAGAACTTTACTGAGATATGACTTTCCTGAGAAAGTTCATGCATTTGAAGTCCACAGCACTCATTCCCTGTACCAACAAACTGTAATATGTTCACAGGGTTCTGTGGCCATCATGGAGAGCTAATTTTAGAACACATTATTCAACCCCTGCCTTCTAAAACGCCATGAAACGGTTATAGTCTCTGCCCAGCCTTCTTCTCCTCTGCCTTCCAGCTCTGAACAACTACTCACTCATCTACTTTCTGTTTTGATGCATTTGCCTATTGTGGACATTTTATACAAATGGATGTATACTATGTGGCATCTTGTGACTGGTTTCTCTCACTCTGCATGACATTTCAGGTTTTATCCACATTGGAACATGCATCAGGAACCCATTCCTTTTGCAAGGCTGCAGGATGTATTTATCTGTTCATCAGGTTGTTGATATTTGTGATTCCATCTCATAGCTGGCATAAAAAATGCTGCTATGAATATTCATGCACAAGTTTGTATTCACACATACCACTGGTCTCAGGATATCCTTAGATCATCTGGTACCCTGTTTGCATGTTAAGGAATTGGCAAATTGTTCTCCACAGGGGTAGTGCCTTGTTATAATCTCGTTAGCACTGTTTGATGGTTCCAGTTGCTCTATACTTTTGCCAACACTTGCTGTTGCCTGTCATGTTCTAGGCTTTGTGGTGCTGGTAGGATGATGCCTCAGAGTTGGGAACTGTACTATCCTAACTACTAAGAAAGAGCACGGCTTCACTTGTTTCTAACAAGTGTTTCCCTGATACCAAAACCAGAGAAGGATCCAACCAAAAAGAACTACAGGCCAATCTCTCTAATGAACACAGACACAGAAACTCTCAGTAAGATGCTGTCAAACAGGATGCAGAAAATCATCAAGAAGTTTATATTCCGGGCCGGGGATTTGGCTCAGTGGTTCCAGCGCCTGTCTTGCAAGCACAAGGGCCCGGGTTCAATCCCCGGTAACCACATACCATACTGGGTGTGGAGACTCACCCCAGAAGCAACCAGTACCACATACCACAGTGCCGGGCATGGTGGCTCATGCCTGTAATCCCAGCACTCGGGAGGCAGAGGCAGGAGGATTGCTGTGATGTGAGTTGAAGGCTGAGCTCAGGGCCAGCCTGAACCACAAAGTGAGACCCTGTCTCAAAAAACCTAAAAAAAAAAGAAAAAGAAAAAAGAAAACTGGCTGGTACCAATTGTGGTGAATCTTCTTCATTGCTGTTCAAGTATTTCAGGCAAAATGAAATATCCCTACAGTCTGAACACCACTAGAGAGGAACACGTGAAGGAAAAACCTCAAAATTATTCACGTATTTTTATTTTAGTAAGCTTTTACTCTTACAAGGATAAATTATATCTTTGCAGTGAGTGTGGAGATTACCTTTATCAGTCTTTCTTCTTCAACTTGTTTGAATTCCAAGCATTAAAATGGCATTAATCAGAGATTTCTCAAGAAATTTCAGTTTGTACAAGGAGACTATTTTATATATGAAAATCATAACAGCAGAAGGAGAGAGGACTCCACCATTGTGGAAGACCTTTTAAAACAGTTATATGAGCACCTTTTAAAAGAAAAATAGAAATTCATAGAAAAATTAATATTGTAATTAATAAAGGTATGTACCAAGTAACTTCCCTGAACAGCACCTCAGTTCCTGTTGTACGTAGTTTCTCACCTAGGCAATCTCGGCTGTGTGCAGCTAGCATCTCACGAGGCTGGAGCACAGTACTGACTGGCACAGTCCCCGAGATGGTGTGCATCCCCAGGAGCTTGTCACGTTAGCCAAGCTCATTCTGTGTTCCCTACATGTGAAACAGTGCTTTTCCGTAGAAAGCACTTAGTAGATTTCTGCAGAACTGTTCAGTTTCAGAACTAGAGGAGCAAGAGCTTCTTTAGAAATAAATAAATTCAGACCACAAATATTTTTCAGAGGAAGAAATTGCTTATCCTCCGCTAAAACAAATGATGGAAGTCTCAGAGGACTTTTCTTCTCAAGAACTCTGCTCCTTTGTGTGGTCTTCAGTCTGGCGTCTTACCCATTTGTGTGCCCACAGGTACTTCCAGGCTGGTGTCCTGCCAGCTCCCCCAGCACCTTGGGTTCATCATGTCTCAGACCCTCTGGCTTCTCTGAGTGCTTGTCTCTCCCTAGGCTGGAGCCTGGTGAGGACAGGAAGGATTGTTCTGCACTGTTGCTGTCCAGTACACTGGGGGACCAAGATGCAGACTTTACTTAGAATTTGCTGAAAGATGGCAGCATCCAGCTCTGCCTCTGGCTGTGTGAAATTTCTGGGGACACCCCCTGCCTCCCTGGACCTCTATCTGTAAAGCGATGCGTGCCGGGTCTCAGCTCAAATCTAGCATTTCACCACTAAGTCTAACGTAGGGAAGTGTTTTAAAATTTGTCGTCTTTACATTTTCAGAAAAGCATGTATCGCCATTTAGCTACAGACATGACTGCTACTTCCATTCTTGTTCCTGTGATCTTAGCAGCTCCTTAGTGCTGGAAGTTGCCATCCTGGTCATGCTCCTCTTTAGTCTTAAAATCTCAATCTGTGGCATTCTGTAGATAGATGGATGGAAGGATAGATGGATGGATGGGTGGACAGACAGATGGATAGATAGATGAAGATAGACAGACAGATGGAGAGACAGACAGACAGATGAATGGATAGGTAGATGAATGATTGCACGATGCAGCTTCCATCTCTACTGCCCCGTCTTCCTGTGGTCCATCTTTCCCTCCTCCACCTGATGAAGCTGTGAGCTCCCAAGACTGCACACCCCTGCCCTGGACTCTATACTTTGGTTAAAGTACGTAATCTCTAGATGTTGTTGTCAGTACCTTGCAAGGTGCTGATTATCTACATTATGATAAAAGATAAAATGTTACAGAAAAACTTACCTTTGAGAATATATATATATATATATATATATATATATATATATGAATTCTGGAAATCTACTGTGAATCTGAAATTAGTTTGTGTAGAGTATACTCATGTCCATTATAGAGATGTATAAATACATTGTGAGTTTACATTTATCAGAAATATTCATAGGTACATGCTCATGGGTACTGTAGCCATGTTAACTTCGTGTAATGCATCGTATTATCTCAGCATTTCTTTCCTATGGAGGAAAATCAAATATTGAAACTTAGAACACCACAGTGAACATCCTGCTTGAGGTTTCTACATCATTTTGCATCGTGTATCCACATCATCTCTGGCTTCCATGACCTGTTATTCTATAAGTACTGTTGCCTACTGGATTGAAGTATAATTTATGGTTTTCTGAGGATTCAGCGGAACATAATAGGCCCCCTGATGGGTGAAATGTCAGTGTAGCAGAACACTGTTGATTTTGCACGAGGAAGTATACAGGCACCTGAGTTTTGTGAACATATTTTCTGCACCCACAGAGCAATAGTGAGACGTGTGTGACCCGCTCTTGTGTGAACTTTGCTGCCTCGAACATAGGTTCACAGTGAAGCAGGCTCCACGTCACATGGAAACTCGAGCACACACACATGACTGTTGAAGGAGCTTCCTCAATGACTCCACCTTCCTCCCATCACTACCTTGTTCGCTTGGCACAGGCCTGAAGACCGTGCCACATGAGTGCGCCACCTGGACAGGCACACAGTCCACAGCAGTCATGATCGCTTCCATCATAGGCCTGGTGGTGGAGCACTAGGGAACACTGTCCTGAGGAATAGTAAAAAAGTGATTGCTCATACATGGGCTTCGAGTAGTTCCTTCCCTGTGAGAACCGTCTGTGTCCTTTTGCTGCTATTCTCAGCCCTCTTATCTCAATGATATTTGCAGAAACAGATTAAGAAGACCTCGTTCCAGAACAGTTTTATGTCTCCAGCAGCAGTGGGCAGGTGCATCAGCTTCCTGAATACGGCCTTGAATGAGTGTCTGTATTTGGGGGAAGTTATATCTACCTGATGTGTCTGTAAATGTGGCAAACTCGAAGACAGTAATAGTTTGTACAGTTATTTTCCACCTTTGGTCTTATTTCCTGGCCCCTAAACAGCAGTTGTTGTCCCCTTCAGAAGAGAGCTAGGGTTTCGGGAGGACTTCCTCTGTGCCCAACACGTGCTTCCCAGAGCTGCCTCCTCACTTGAGGACCACTTCGTAGGTAAAATTTTATTCATCTCCCCCCCACCCAGATTTTCTCTGAATTAAACATTGGGCATTAGAAAAGATAGATATGACTCAAAATAGTTTTTAATCCCCAGTAAAGCAAAAAATAAATGAAAATTATTAGTTTCGCCTTTCCTCTTTTGTGGCTATAGTGACCCTTTTTTATTAAATGTGTGTGTGTGCAAATAAAAAGGAGGAAGGATAATTAGAGGGTGAGGGAGGGTAAGCCCACTCTCTTTTGTAATAAAATCTTGCTGTCATGCTTTTGGGAATAATATAGTTCTGATGCCAGACATTTTGTTGGAAGAAAGACTTTGCAGTGCTTTTATTATAGAAAGAATTACCTGAGATTAGGTTTCTCCAGCCAATAGAGTTGTCCGTTTCCTGCGTTACTGAAATCCTCCCTGACCAGTCCCTGTGGCTGGGAGAAGTTTCCTAAACAGTCAGTTATCCTCTGAGAGTCCTGCAGCGCCTGGCTTTGGCCTGGAGACTTCGAACTTCACTGTTCAGGCCCCGAGACTACCAGGCTTGTTGCCAACCTTGTCACTGGCGTTGTGTGAAACACAGCAGCCCACCCCACCCTCTAGGCAGTTCGCTGGCTGCTGTGATCGGGCTTTTTCTCCTCACCCACACGTCGCTCCTGCTCAGCCTCTCTAGTGGGAGACGCCACCAGGCTCCCGGCGCCCATTCTCAGCGCAGAGCCTGTGCCCCGTCATGGCCCAGCTGCTTGCAGGTGCTCATGTGCAAGCATCTTTTCCACCAGACCTCGGGCCGCTCAGCTCGGAGGCCGTGTCCTCTCATGTGCCACCCTGGAGCTTAGGAGAGTGACATGGGCTCCCGGTGCAAACTACCACTGTGGGCTGAATTCACCTTTGGAACTTAATTTCCAGTACCTCGGTGTGGGGACAGGCACCCCTCGCGTACCCGGGTCATGAATGGACCCTATGGTACCTTGCTTTACAAGCTCAACAGGCTCTACAATTGTGGAAAAGACGGCCTTCTTCGTGTTTGTGTGGAAAACATGGCTGAGTTTGCAAACAGAAGTAGGGTACTGCCAAGCACTCCCCTTTGTGAACGAAACTGTTGTCAAATAGAAGCATTGACAAACCGAGGCGCCACCGTGTGGGGTGTGCAGGGTGGATTCCCTGCCGCCTGCGTCTGCCCCGTGTGGACACGGCGTGTGTGTCCACTTCTCCTCCGCGCACCAGTGTGAGGACGCGCCGGGGGAAGGCGCCCTGGTCTCCACTCTGTCACCTCCAGAACTGTGAGAAGGACATTTCCCTTGGTTTATAAGCCGGTCTGTGACAGTGGTGCTCCAGGGCTGTGAGGGGCTGGAGTCTTCCTCTGGAAATGGTTTCTGAATTCTTTCCGTCCAGCATAAAGAATTGGTCAAGACAAGTACAAATGGTAGCAAAGCTTTGTGTCTGTCAGAGATAAGAAAGGAAGCAGGCTCTGCGGCCTGAGCCGCGCCTCTCGGTGGGAGTGCGGGCGCACCCCGCGGCGGAGGACGCGGCCAAGCAGAGGAGCACAGGGCAGAAGTGCGGTGGCCGGCATCGTTTTCATTTCCCACGCTCAGGTCAAGGTCATCCCGTCTGAACTGCGGTGTCTCATGGATGTCCACATGCGAGGTTTGGGGACTGTCCTGCACATGTGCCCCGGCCTGCTCTGCAGCCAGCCCTAGCGCGCCCTCTGCAGCTCAGCAGTGCGGATGGAACTGAGAGGGCGTGAGGAACCGCACCCCAGAGAACGTTCCCGAGAAGCAAGATAAAAACGAACTACAACTTAAAATGACTAAAAACGTTCTTTATCGTTTTAAACTTTTATTAAATTCTTTATTCCAATATACAAGGTCCTTTTAAGTCCTCATCTTGCTCCAGACCATATTACGAGCTCTTCAGGCGCTGTCCTGAGCAGTTATTCCAACCCTTAGCATTGACGCGAGCCCCCTTTGATCTGCAGAGGAACTCACATCGGCGCTGATGTGCTCTGCTTACACGTGAGGAGTCAGAAACTTGACAAGTTTAAAGCGTGGGCTTGGGGTCAAAGTAGGGTTTCAAACCCAGAGCTGAAGAGCTTTGCACTAAGCTGATCGGAGACAATTTATAAAAATCTTCATTTAAGACAGCAGATGTGGAATATGAAAAAGCTGAATTCCAAGCCCTGAGCTGGTGTATCTGCCACTGGCGGTACTCCCGTTTATCAGATGTTCTTCATAATCTCCATGTTAGACAGTCCATCTTCCTTCCCCATCCTGCTCACATTACCAAGAGCGTGCTGGTGCCCTGCAGAAATCATTTCTACCATGTCCACGGCACTGTCTTTCTTGTATCTGCTAATTCTGTGCTCTGTCAAATGGGGAGTGGATTGCACGGCCAAGGCTCAGTGCCTGCCCATGACCGGGCTCAGAAATACTGTCAGATGAGTGAGTGAGTGATGGTCTTGATTCTCTTCCCGCTGTTTCTAGTGGTAACTCGGGGCTGCATCCGTGAGGAGTGCGATTCTTCTCATGTCCTTAAATGTGCTTAGCGGCAAATGAGTACACAGCAAAGCTCTCTTCAGAGCTTAGATCCCTCCTTTGCACAAAATGTGAGTGTTCCAAGAGAAAAATTTAACATCCACTCTGAGAGGCCATCTGGTATTCAAATCACTTTGAAAAAGTACTCTTCTTAGTAGTGTGAATTCTCCTAGGACAAGGCTGGTAAGAAACAGGAGCCTGAATTAAACAACCTTGAAGACATGAAATCCCTTGGGCATTGCCTCATGCCACGTGGTCTCTGCCAGGAGTCCAATTTTAGTCTGATCTTGATCAGAAGGGCATAATTTATAGCAGAAATTTCACAATAGGCCTTCATCCAGCTAGGATGTAGTATCTCTAAAGAAGCTTGAATTATCTATTTAAATCTGATCAACTACTGATTACCCTAAAGCCATGAGTTTTGAATCAAACTCTGTTTTCTTTAGCCTATGGCAAGAGCAGGAGCCAGAGCACCTATGCAGTATGCACT
The DNA here is from genome assembly GCA_004026965.1 of Petromus typicus. NCBI lineage: Eukaryota > Metazoa > Chordata > Mammalia > Rodentia > Petromuridae > Petromus > Petromus typicus. The sequence goes on along the minus strand of PVIR01015044.1, from coordinate 30,636 downwards.
TGTGAAAGAGGAATTATTTAGTATGTTTCTCAAGGCAGCTTTTGGCATGTAAATTAAATTCTAAACATGTAATTACAATAGAAACAAATTTTGTAGGAAAATGTCTATATTTATTGAATCATTTTGAAATAGTGCAGGAGTATGGAACTTGAAAAAATGTCATTATACCTGTGTTTCAGTGACTGTTAAGGAAAGAGAATTTTTATATAATACCTTGACGTGGCCTATTTTCCCTCATCCCTAGAACATGTGTAATAATTATTAAGAAAGAAATGTACTCCTTTTATTTTATGCAAGGTACAGTACTCACTTATAGCCACTGGAGATTTTATAGTTAAATTAACACTGTGGTCAAGAAAAGTACTCGAATATACAATGTTTAGCATTAATTTCAAAGCCATTATAAAAACTCAAACTTTATCTTGTTTGACTTTTCTGATTTTAATTCTGTCCGCAACTTAGGCAGTGATATGAAGGATGCAATTTGTACTTACAGAAGTTTAGTGAGCAAGTAAGTTCTAGAGACACCGCCTCTCACGGCTCTCCTGAGGAAGGAACATAACAGCACTCATGTCTTCGGCTGATGCAAACTCTGAGGCAGTTTATGATTGTCCATGCTTTTGTCTTCTGCAGATGTGACAGAGAGCCATCTTGGCTTAGTTTCTGTGCAGTCTGCATGATGTGGAAATAAAGTGCTAAGAACGAGGGATGGACACTTGCCAAGCAGACACCAGAGTCCTTGCTTACTGTCAAAAATAAGAAAAGATCACTGCTAGTGTATCATTATATTTTGTGTCTTTAATGGTTAAATCAATATCTAGAATTGCTGGGTACAGTCTTGCACGCTGTAATCCCAGTCTCGCAGGAAGCTGAGGCAGGAGGGTTGTGAATACAAGACTGCCTGGAGAGGTGACAGATCTGGGCCCACACACATCAATAAAAGGCCTGAGACACCACGTAGAGGTAGAGCATTCACTTGGCATGCAAGGATGTGGGTTCATTCTCAGTATCAACTAATCAGCATGCAGAATTATTTCTTCTCATAGAACATATAATATCTTTACATCTAAGATTATTGGCTCTACATTTTATTGATTTCAAAGTAGCTGTACCATCATTTTTCCAACCCAAGAAGCAATTTACGAGCAAGAAAAATGAGAGCCCAGTGTGTGTGCAGCTGTCTTTGGGAGAAATACTCTAGTGTAAAAGCTAAATGTGTATTCTCATAGGTCACATGAAGTGGATTTTAAAATGGGTATATTCCAGATTGAAACAGAAGATAGCATTGGTTGGAAAAAGTCTGTCCAGGATTAAATGCACCCCTAGTTTAAATACCTCACCAGCCTGCTGTGGGCGGACTGTTCCAGCAGGGATGTTTTCTGTCCAGTGTGGAGCTGGGCGCTCGGAATGCACAGTCCTAAGGTGCAGTCAGCTCTTAGCAGGCTGTGGTCCTTGTTCTCGTGCAATGGAGACAGCTGCCTGCAAGCTGAGTCCAAGGAACAACTCCCTGGTGACAGAAGAGCCAGACACAGGCTACATGTGTCATGGTAAGTTTTGGTACAAGAGATACCAGGGAGATCTGGAAAGAGTTAGAAGAGTTAGTATGAGCGCCTTCTCCACGGGTCCTTCCGTGAGCCGTCCAAGGCTAATCACCGCAGGCTCACAAAACTCCTGGACTCATGTATCCACATATCTGTGTCTGTCTGTCCGTCATCCCTCTCTGCACAGCAGCCTAAGGCTCAAGAGCAATTGGTCCAGCAAACAGTGTAGAAGGCTCAAGTCTTCTATAATCGTATGTCCTTTTTTAATTTAGGAAAGGCATGATTTCACAGAAGCTCTTTGGCAGTCCTTTAGAATGTTGGTGTCTGCTGGCTGCCATGCCGACATCTCGGGTCTCATTCAGAATTAAACAGAACAGGGGCTGGGGACTCTCAGTACGCATGGAGCAGACTAGAGTGTACCACGGGTTTTCTGATGCACACTCTATGGAAGCACTCCCACTGGATTCTGGCATTCAGGAATTACACTGGTTACATCTCTAGTGAGCATGTTTACAGGATGCTGTAATTGGAGAAAGGGTTATGTTGTCAAATGTTGCTTGCTGATTTTACTGCAGCTGTATATTACTTAGTATTACAGACTGAACTAGTTGAATGCTATATATGTAAGTGTTATATATGTATATTATGTTTCCACAGAGATAACTATAATTCGTGGCTTTCTTGAACTAAACAGAAATAAAACTTATCATTTCGATTTACAGTGTGTATATGAACACACACGTGTGTGTTAAAACAACATCTACACACACTCTTAGCTTCAATAGGATAAAATTTCAAGGGCTGTTCCTTCTAAAGCTTCTAGGTGGGAGTTTATAACACATTTTGCAAAGGAGGGATTTTCATCTTAATACAGTGTATTATACAATTAGGTACTTTGGGGGGGGGGCTAGGTCTTCTGCTAAAATTACCAGAATTGGATCTTTTTAGAAATAAGATATTGAAACAATCAGATCTTGGGTCAGTTCTGCCATGGTTATTAGTGTTTCTGAAGAGGGTGAAGTTTCCTTGCTTTGAATACGGTCAGAACAACATGTTCTTGTTTAGGCTTCTTGAATTGTGTCATCCTCCATGTGGCCAGACTGCGAGCTTTCTTAGCCTTCAAAGTACTTGTTTTCGAAGCACTGTGGTAGGAGATTGCCCAATGACATGAGAAGAGATACATCACAAGTCACGTGGGTTTTGAAAGGGTTACGAGACAGCATCCCGTCAAAGCCCTGCTTGTGGCTTTTGACCTTGGGCAAGCCAGCAAACATCTCTGAGCCTTACTTTCCTCGTTTTAAAAATGAAGAGAGGCTGGCAGTTTGTTCATAAGTGATTGCGTAGAGTCTTGAGCTGAGGCGTGGGAAGTGTTGGTGCTCAGTATTGTTAAAGTCGTATAATTGTTAGCACTGTGTAATCTTTGGATAATAATCTGAAAACTAATCCTTTTTAGTAGCCTGTATTTTTTGAACTATCTACAGTGTATATGAATGAAGTGTAAATGAGAGAAAAAATCAATACTATAATAAATTAGAAATCTTTGAACACAACTCCACTCATACTTAATATCTTCAAATCCACAGTACTCTATATCATTCTAGTTTTCTTTTTCATTTGTGTTTTTTTCTTGATGTATTAGTGTTGGGATGTTAATATGATCTCAACAGCTCCACAAAAACAACTGTAGCAGACAAAAATTATCATTTTTTTCAAGACATTATAATAAATACTAAGACAAATTTATCATTTGGTGTAATTTTTTAGATCTCTTTCTAAAGTTACTTATTTATTGCTTTTGTAAGTTAAAGTGATTCATAAGAAAATGTAAATGGCAAAATTTTATGCTTTAGAGAAAAAGAATTTAGTAAATCACTCTGTTAATTCAAAGTCCATAAAAAGGAAGAATCAAAAGTGACAATTATACATTTAATTAGAAAGAGAATCAAACTATAGTGAAACATAAACATGCCCATTTTGTTCAGCAACTTAATAAATGTATTTAGCTAATAATATTCAAATATTTTAAATCTTATATTGATACAAATACTTAAAATGAGATTTTCCATTTTTAAAATTTTGAGGTGCACAATACAGTGTTTGCTGAATGAGGTACAGAGGAATTGCTATTCCTGCACAGAGGACTAGCAAGGCCAAATGAGACCTCTAGTCCTCATTTTTTGAGGAATCTCCACACTGATCTCCACAGTGGTTGCACCAGTCTACTTTCCTGCCAACAGTGGAAAAGGATTCCTTTCTCCCCATGCCCTTGCCATCATTTGTCAGTGGTTGATTTTTTGACAGCAGCTATTCTTTGTGGATTGGGGATGAAATCTCAGTATTGTTTTTATCTGTGTCTTTTGAATAATCATCAGTGTTGAACATTTCTTCATATATTTTTTAGCTGCTTCTACTTCTTCCTCTGAAAAATGTCTCTTTATTTCAGATGTCTATTTTTGATCTGGGTCTTTAAATTGGGGGTGGCGCTGATTTTTTAAAACTCTTTATATATTCTAAATAGTAGCCCTTTGCCAGAGAAACAGCTAGTAAAATTTTTTTTCCCATATTGTTGGTTGTCCTTTTGCTCTGCTGGTGGTTTCTTTCACTGTGCAGAAGGTTTTCAATAGGATGAGGTCCCATTTGTTGATTCCTTCTACTAGTTCCTGTGCTGCTGAAATTTTGTTCAAGAAGTCTTTCCCTAAGCTAGTGTCTTCAAGAGTTCTACATAACCTATTTTACAGTAGATTTAGTGTTTCAATACATAGGTCTCTAATCCACTTTGATTTTAATTTAGTATATGGTGAAAGACATAAATCTACCTTTAATCTTTGGCAGATTAAAGCCCAGTTTTTCCTGCACCATTTGTTAAAGAGGCTGTCTTTCCTTAACTGAAGGTATTTGGCTCCTTTGTCAAAAATGAGGTTGCTGAGTATCTCTGGAACTATTTCTGGACCGTCTAGCCGGTTCCACTGATTTTCAGATCTGTTACTTTGCCAGTGTTGTGCTGTTTTTACCACAGTGGCTTTGTAATATAATTTCAAATTGGTGATTGTGATACCTCCTGCCATGTCCTTTTTGCCTAGAATTGCTTTTGCTATCCTAGGTCTCTCATAATTCCAGATGAATGTTTGGATTGTTTTCTCTAGATCTGTGAAATATGCTCTCGATATTTCAATAGGGATTGCCTTGAATCTATGTAGTAGTTGTGGGAGTATAGCCATTTTGATGATATTGGTTCATCCTACCCAGGAACAAGGGATATCTTTCCATTTTCTGATATCTTTTTCAATCTCCGTTTTCAGAGTATTGTAGTTTTCAGAGTAGAGGTTTTTCACCTCCTTTGTTAGATTGATTCCTACATATACCATTTTTTTGGATGCTGTTGTGAAAAGATTTTACTCTCCAATTTCTCTCTCAATGAATCTGTTGTTTGTGTATAAAAAGACTATTGATTTTTGAGCATTGATTTTTGTATCCAGCTTTGCTACTAAATTTGCCAATTAAGTCTAGCAGAACTTTGGTTGAGTTTTTAGAATATTCTATGTAGAGTATCATGTCATCAGCAAATAATGACAGTTTAACTTTTTCTTTTCCTATTTTTATTCTTTTTATTTCTTTCTCTTGTCTAATTGTTCTGCCTAATGTTTCCAGGACTATATTGAACAGGAGTGGTGATAGTGGACATCTTTGTCTTGTTCCCGATCTTAGTGCAAAAGGTTTCAGTTTTTGACCATTTAGGGTAATGCTGGTTGTTGGTTTCTCATATATAGATTTTATTAGTTTGAGATAAAATTCATCTATTCTGATTTTCTGATTTTAATCAAGAATGGATGTTGGATTTTGTCAAATACTTTTCTGCATAAATTGAGATGATCGTATGATTTTGGTCCTTAAATTTTTTAATCTAATGTATTACATTTATTTATTTATGTATGTTGAACCATCCCTATGTCCCTGAGATGAATCCAGCTTGGTCAGGGTATACAATCTTCTTGATGATTCTCTGTATTCTGTTTGCCAGCATCTTATTAAGGATTTTTGCATCAATGTTCATTAGGGAAATTGGCCTGGAGTTTTTTTGGGTTGAATCTTTCTCTCTTTTTGGAATCCATGTAATGGTTGCTTCCAGGAATGAATTTGGGAACACTGCTTCCCTTTCAGTTTTATTAAAGAGTCTGAGAAGTAGAAGCATTATCTCTTCTTTAAAAATTTTGTAGAATTCAGCAGTAAAGCCATCAGGACCAGGCTTTTTCTTTGTCAGTAGGTTTTTTATTACATTTTCAATTTCACAGACTGATATTGGGATGATTAACATTTTTATATCTCCTTCACTCAACTTTGGAAGTTCATATATGTCTAAGAATCTATAGATTTCTTCTATGTTTTCCATCTTATTGGAGTACAAATTTTCAAAATTGGTGTTTATTATTCTCTGGACGTCTGCTGGATCTGTGGAAATTTCCCCCTTTTCATACCTAATAACATGGATTTGAACCTTTTCCTTCCTTGTTTGATAAGGTTGGCTGAGGGTCTTTCAATTTTGTTTATCCTTTCAAAGAAACAACTCTTTGATTAGTTGATTTTTTGTACCATTCTCTTAGTCTCTATTGAGACTAAGCCTCTATTGAGCCTCTATTGAGCCTCTATTGAGACTAAGTCTCTATTGAGCTTCAGCATTAGATTATTTGAGTTTGCTCTGTTTTCCTGGTGTAGGTGTTCACTGCTATGAATTTCCCTCACAGAACTCTCTTCATTGTGTTCCATAAATTCCTGTATGTTGCAGTGGGATTATCATTTAACTGCAATAAAAACTGTTTAACTTATTTAATTTCGTCTGTGACCCATTGGTTGTTCAGCAGAGTGTGTTCAATTTCCAAGTGTTTGTGAGGATGTTGGAGTTTCTTTTGCTATTCAGCTCTAATTTCAAGGCACTTTGATCTGACTATACAAGGGATAACTCTTATTCCTTTGCGTTTACTTAAACATGTTCTATGAACTAGCATGTGGTTTATTTTGTAAAATTACCCACGACCAGCTGAGAAGAATGCATATTCTGACTCTATGGGGTGAAATACTCAATAGACATCTATTAAGTCCATTTGCTCAAAAGTTTGGCTCTGTTCAAATATTTCAGTATTGACTTTTTGTTCAGTCAATCTATTTGTGACAGTGGAATATTGAAATCCCCTACTACAATTGTATTTTTGAAACACATTAAAGATCTGTGATTTTTCTAAACAACTAGAGCCTGGTGTGTGCCCGGAGTGTCATGTGTAAGGCTGCTGGGGTGCTTGGAATAAGGGGAAAACCCCGAACTAAATACAGAGAGAAGCTTCCATGTTGGGTGTGCTGATGCTCTTGGCCCTCAGCCCAGATCCTCAGCTGTGTCCAGGCTGCCTCACTTGCCCCATCCAGTGATTGTGTGCAGCTCCACCCCTGAGCCCCAGCTGTCTGAGCTCTTGCAAATGTGCACTACTGAGAAGTATGCACTGTGCGGGGCCAGGCTCACTGGTGACTGAGGACAGATTCTGCCGAACCGCCTAGAGCAGACGGCCCTGGCCCTGTGCTGTGCGTCTCACCAGTGAGGCTGAGGTTGGAACCCAGATACTTCTGGCTGCGCCACAGGACTCGGTGTGTCCTTGCCACCAGGCCGGTGTTGGGGGACATTTGCATGATCTCCCTCCACGAACACGGTGCAGGTGTTTCTGGGGCAGACCTGAAACACACTTAGCTGACATTTCATCCCTAAGTCACTCTGAAGTAACACTACTCTTCTCTTCCCTTTTCTGTTTTGCCTTCTAAGTTTATTGGTGCATTTTAGGTATGTTATGCTCATATCCATCTTTGAGGATTTTTACCTGTATGTGATATATCTTGGTTTTTGTTTTTTCCTATTCTCCTACCTTCCTTTCCTCTTCCCTTCTCCTCATTTATAAAAAATTTTGTTTCTGTCTCTTCCTTCATCCTTATATTTTTCCTTCCCTCTGCCTCCCTCCCCCACCCTTTTGGAACTTTTCTTCTTTTTCACATCATTTATTATAGATTTTGGTCCTCATTTGCTCTTGTACTTTTTCACACCAAAAAAATTTTTTTTCAGTGTTTACATGAATATCGTATTTATTTCATTTGAGTATGGCTTCAATGCACATTCATTAATTAGAAATGTCTCTAGTTTATCATTTCTATGGCTGAGTAGTATTTCATTTTGGAAAAAAAATAGCCACATCTTTGTCAAGTCACCACTTGATGAACATTAAGGCAATTTCCAGTATTTAGTTATTACAAACTGTGCTACTATAAATATGGCATATATATTGCTCTCATATGATGCTTTTAATTCTCTTAGGAAGATACCCAGAAGGGGGAAAGCTGGACCTCTAATCCTAGATTTCTGAAGAATCTCCACACTGACCTCCACAGTGGTTGTACCAGTCTACATTCCTACCAACAGTGGAGAAGTTCCCTTTCTCCATACAGTTAGCCAGCGTTAGTTATTGGTTGATTTCTTGATAACAGCCATTAATTCTGGAGTGAGATGAAATCTCAGTGTTGTTTTCATCCACATCTCTTGAATGACCAGTGGTACTGGACATTTTTTCATGTTTTTTTACTGCTGGTACTTCTGCAACTGAAAAATGTCTGTTCATTTTAGATGTTTATTTTTGAATTAAGTCTTTAAATTTGGTGGTCTAAATTTTTTAAGTTCTTTATATGTTCTTGATAGTAATGTTTTGTCTGAGGAACACTTGGTAAAAAAATTTCCCCCACAGTGTAGATTGTCTTTTTATACTGTTGATTTCTCTTGCTCTGCAGAAGCTTTGTAGTAAGTTGACATCCTAATTGTTGATTCCTTCTGCTAGTTCCCATACTACTCTTCTAGTTCCCCTACTACTGAGGTTTTGTTCATAGTCTTTTCCTGCACCTGTGTCTCCAAAAGTTCTACCTGACCTGTCTTCCAGCATGCTTAGTGTTTCTGCTTTAATATTTAGATCTTTAATCCACTTCAAGTTCAGTTTAGTGTATGGTGAAAGATGTAGGTCTAGTTTTAATCTTTGGCAGGTTGAAACCCAGTTTTTTCTAGCACCATTTGTTAAAGAGGCCATACTTCTTCCATTGAGGATATTTGGCTCCTTCATCGAAGATGAGGTGGGTTAGTGTATCAGGTTGTTTCTGGATCTTCTAGTCTACTGCACTGGTTCCTGATCTGTTTCTCTGCCACTGCCATGCTGTTTTATCAGAGCGGCTTTGTAGTGTATTTTCCAGTTGGACTTCATGATGCCCCCTGTCTTGTGGCTGTTGCCCTTGTCTTTCCTGGGTTCTGTTGCACTGACCCAGGGTTCCCCAGGCTGGAAACACTGGAATGGTGGCTGAGCAGAGACTGCAGAGAGGAGACAGGGTTCTCGCTGCCCCAGTTCGGACACCCTGGTTCTCTTTCCTCATTTGGCCTCACCTGTCCACTGTCAGCACAGACGTGGGAATGACAGACTTTATGAAGGTTTGCTCACACACACACACAGACACACAGATGCACACACACACAGACACACACACACACACAGACACACACACACGGGGAAAAATGATTGTAACGACTTTCGAGTGTCCAGACCTGCCTGATAAAACTGAGCGTCCTGTCATCCTCAGACCTGTGCGTCCTCCATGGCTTTGCAGTGAGGGACAGCCTGCTAATGTGGCAAGTGAAAGTGACGCGAGCTCCTGGGAACCTCTGTTACTCTGCTGGTCTCAGGCCCCTCCTGGTGGTGGCGTAGCCTGTCCTGGGGGATGGCTGTGGCCACAGTTGTTCTGCTGTCACTTTTAAAGGCAGTTTAGAGATGTTTGATATTTTTGTTTTTCCGTGGACTCCCAGTGGAGGGGGAGGCCTATGTGGACATCCTGAGTAGGTGCCTGCAGGTGGGGACAGCCTCCCACTGGGAGAGTAGACTGAGTCAGCCCTGCAGATTTACTTTGAATAAACTCTTTTCATCTGTATTTTCTGCCTGAATAATCTACCTGCTTCTTTAAAAGACTCGGTTTCTTTTGCAGAATTGTCTGATTTTATGTATCCTGACATAATTTCCAGCAGCATTTCTCAGCACAGGCAATAACTTTCACGGATGCTCCGGCTGATTAAGTAGAGGACTTTTGTGCCTCCATAGAATATTCAGAGAATATATTTTTCTTTTCTGTCTTTTTCTTTTCTCCTCAAAGAATAGATCCAGTTTGTGGAAAGGAAAAGAATTGCACTGTCTGCATTATAAATTCACTATTTCCATAGCATTTTTGTTCATCTGAGTAAACTGGAATGTAAATTAAAGTTGGTGTTCGTTTTATGATTTAAAAAAACAAAAACAGGAAAAGCATTTTAATTCTTACTACTTTACAACTGAGAACAAACTTTAATAAGGATAACCCTGTTTGATTTTTGCAGTCTGATGATACTGGTTACATTATTACTCTTATTTTATAGGTGAGAAAACTTAATCCCTGAGAGGATTTATGGATAAGTGATAAACAGTTCTAGAAATCATAATACCCTGAAATCAGTGATACCACATAGCATCTTGATGCTCCTTGTGTTTATTACAAAGGAAATTACAAAGGAAAAACAAAATCCAGAGTGAAAATTAGAACAACAGTAGGGGTACTACGGTAAACAAATACCTAAAAAAAAAAAAAAAAAAAAAAAAAAAAAAAAAAAAAAAAAAAAAAAAAAAAAAAAAAAAAAAAACCAAGAATCGAATGTAGCATTTGTTATTTAAACATTTAAGAGGAAAATAATGTTTAAAATAAACATTCCTGTATTTTCTTAGCTCTTCGTAACTTCTACATGAAATATGAAATAATGTCGTATTAACTGTATTTTAGGAAGCAAAATACATTTATAACTTGAATTTGGATGAAACATACTTAAAAGTCCGACACTATCTACTAAAGTCCACAAATCCTACCACCTTTTGTAAAAAGATTTTAGGAAAAGAGGTTTATATCTGAGAAACTTCAGTTGAGATCATTTTGCATGGGATGTCAGAGAGTTCCTCTTAGGAGTTAGGGGTTGTAAGTCCATGAGTTCATGCTAACTGTTCTTTGCTTCCTGTTTTCAATGATGGAAGAGAAGCAAAACAGAAAGATAAGACACAGAGCTGGAGAGCTGGGAAGAGAGTAATCAAATCTGTGGAAAGATCAGGGTTGCAAGTGCACCACGGTTGGCCAGGCAGCACTCAGAGGAGTGTATTAACATGGGTTTGAATAATTCAGGCTTCCAGCCTCAGGAAGAGGCTTTCCATCGGGAGGAAAAGTCACCATAATTACAGCTGCCTTGGCACAGGGAGGCAGCTGTACCGTGACAGCCGAGAAACTGGACACGGCCTACTAGCCGGAGAGCATGGCAGTTTGTGGCAGCATTGTTGGAAAAGTGTTAGGTTCATTTTCGTGTTCTCCAATTAGAAGGACCGTTCTCTGGATATCAGCTTCTTTTACATATTAATGGCTTAGTCTTGGCATATGGCATGAGCGCAAGGTGCAGCCCTGAGACTACCTGAGAGGGACAGTGAGTTCACAATGCAGAGATCACCAGTGCTGCACATAGTCCTGAGAGGTCGCCTTCACGGTGCACAAGAAAGTGTTTTTTTTTTCAATGAGCTGCTCATTTTAGGGTTATTTCTTCACATATTTTCACAATGAGGCTTACAAGTTGGAAATATTATGTATGTATATGCACGTGGATTTTCTGAATGTGTCTTCTAAGATAAAGTTCAGGTCCGTATCAATACAAATCTCAACTCCTCAGAAGTATTCAGAACTCCTTCTAGCTTTTAATTTATCCAAAGCCAGGACTCATCAGCACTTCAGACTGTGGTAAAAGGTGCTTATTTTTCCCCTCTAGTGTACTTCCCACTTGTAATTTCCTGCCACTTTCCTATTCCAGACATTTTTGCTGAGGATGCTAATTGTCACGCTTGTCTGCTGGGTTGAATCAGCCAAGGGCCTCTCTGAAGTAAGCAAATCTGTTTTTTCCCGGGAGGCTTGCAGTACCAAGAGGCTGGAACGTGCTGTGGTGGTCCCGCAGGGCCTGCACACTGTGCCAGGGCTGGGGAACATGAGGAAAGGGTGCAGCAGTGTTTTCTGCTTTCTGTTTTTCTTCCTGGCAGCAGAGTTAAAAGTTTGCCCCCTTCAAGGCTGGTTTTCTGGTCCTGCATTTTCCCTAAAGCCATGCAGTGGTGAGCTGTTTTCCAAGTGAGCACAGGAGACTGGCAAATAGAGATGGGAATCTGATGTTTGCTATTCCAGGAACACAGAAGTTTATTGTAGTCCAGATATTTCAAAGCCAACCAAAAGGCCTCTGTGGTCTTTCCAAAGAGCTCTTCATGACTTTTAGGGCAGGTTTTGAAACTTTCATGATAAACCTGAATGACACAGGTGTAAAGATCTGATGCTGTGGGACTATGCTGGCACATTTGGCAAAGTATAACCTATTCTACATCAGTAATTTTAATGGAAGTATATATTATTACATGATACTGTGTAAGTTAGATGACTGTTTAAAAATGTATTGAGGTAAAATGAAACACTAGGATATACTGGGAAGGACTATTGAGATAAAGATATATCATTGGGGAAACGATTCACTATGCCCTGGAATATATCTTCTTATTCTCATTAAATATTTACATTCTTATTTTCACAGTGCAGATTTACTGCATGAGCAGAAATTCCTGGCCTCAGTGGGTACTAAAAATCCATTGACCTGAAACCCGAATTTATAGATTGTATTTTTAGTGTTTATGGATTTTATGATTCTTGAAATCTCTGAAGATGCCTTACTTTCTTTTAAACTTGAGTTGTGAGTAAGCAGGTCATACTGTCTTCAAAGGCATTCCTTCAGTGAAGGCTCACCGAAAAGGGAATAGAGGGAGTATCATATTTACTATTTTCAAAAATTATACTTTTGGACTTTATCAAAATAATTTTACTGAGAGAAACTTTATACCATTTATCATATATGAGTCAGGAGAATAGTGTCAGAGATAATTGATTAGCTCAGCACTTCAGAAGCTTCCGTTGCTGCTGTGGAGTCTGATTCTGAGGTGTGGCACTGCTCAGTTTTCCAGCTGTGAGAACAAAATGCCAGACATCGACGGTGTGGGTGAGAGAGCCTCTCAGCTCGGTCTGAGCGGCCAGTCCGCGGTTGGCTGAGTCAAGGCCGAAACATCACGACAGGAGGCCCAGTGAAGCAGAGCTGCTGACGTCATGGCGGCTGAGACCGAAAGGGGAAGCAGCACCAAGAGGAAGGGGCAGACCAGAGACAGTCTCCAGGTCGTGCCTCACTGACCCACCAGACGCACCAGAGTCTCGGGGCAGCCGTGTGGACCGTCAGCAGTGCAGCATCAGTTGGATCTTACATCTTCTGGCTTCAGCTCTTCTTCCTGGCTACACATCTCTGTCCTTGTCCCTCTTGGGAAAACACCCACCTCCTGACTCTGCCGACAGGCTCGTTGCACCTCGTCAAGCCTGTCTTGACACCCTGGCCTGCGACAATGCCTAGATCTGAAAGAGTGGCACCTCTACCCCCTCCACCCTCAGAACGAGTGCGGGACCCCAACCTCCCCCGCAGGGCCCACCTGAACGGCAGCTGGTCTTCTCCCACTTCTTCCACATTTCATTCATCCTGCACAGCTTTCCCCTTCTCACGTCGTGCTTCCTGATTTCCTTCCTCTGTCTACATGCATTTGAAACACCCTCTATGTGTATCGCACACGCGCAAACGCACACACTCCTGCCTTGGACAGTCCCGCTCCCATCACGCCTCACTGTTCCGAGCAAACTACAGAGCTGCTTGGCCTTTCTTCCTGTGGCCTCGCCCAGGTCCCAAATCAGACACTTCTGCTTTTCATAGTTCTGAATTGAATCGCCTACCCATTCCTGTCCCCATCAAAATGCTTCCTGGCTCCTCTCTGAGCTTCCTGTGACTATGGCTGAGGTTGACCATGGTTTTATTACTGTTTGCCCTGGTGTCTCTTATGCTAAGATCTGGGTAAACACATGGGGAATGAATGAGCACACTGCATGGAGCCAGATTCCCAACTTCCGGGAGCTGTGTCTTTTGCTCCTGTCAGGCCACTGCACCGATGTGCCTGGTTCCTGCCCTATCCTTTCCATGTAAATCCGGATGTGCCAAGCTGTGCCCTGATCATAATGAGGAATTTTTAGAAAGTGATGAAATGAGGACAGTCTTTAGGAACTAGCAAAAATGAGGAAGCTGTCCAGAATAGAGGATGCTTTGATGTGGTATTTTCATCATTGAGCTCTTATTGCAATTGCAATAAAATCTGGGACATCTTGTTAGACACTGTCACTGCTCAGCTACATTTAGAGACCTGTGTTACACACAGAGCACAGATTCCACCTATTTTTTCCTAAATAGAAAGACCACATTATCGTTAACATCAGAAGTTTGCTTCTGTCGCTGAGCCCCATGGTAAACTTGCTGTTCCTGATTTCTCTTGTGCCGTGTTAGGAACCAGCCGTGTTTGACAGGACATTGTCTGAAGCATCCCTTTTATATTTCAGCATCATTACACATGCGTTCTTGCTCTCAGATGTGTGGACAGAAATATATTCTTGGTTTCAATTCAGTGCAGATAAGAAACATACAAGTGCACATCTAAATATTGACTTACGGGCTGATTTCTTCTGTGATGGAGTAGGAACTTGGAATAATCTTGAAGTTTTAGCATTGTTGAGTAGCTCCAAATTTCTTCGTCTAACAGTCAACCAAATAGATCATTGCTTGCCATTACAATTGGTCTGGTATTGATTGGCATTCCCATAAATGACTCCCTACTGCAAATGGAATTGATTCAAGAAACAGAATGAAAAGACAAGTTATTCTGCTCATAGTGATTGGTTCTTTACTAAGAGTGGCAGTTCTCCCTGGAAGCTGAGTTACTGACAAAGGATCTTGTGAGCTGAGGTCTGTTATTTGCTTAGAGAACACGTTCCTGTCTGGTTCTCAGAAGTGTTCCTCTGCACTCTGCATGTGTGCATGCAATTTTATGCATAGGAGAAAAGTGCATTCCCTTAGCCTTCACCTTTTTAAATGGAAATTCACTCAGAAGCTCTTATCACTCTGTGCTTTAAATCCATGCTTTCTCCCTCCCACCCCCCAACCCTCAGCCTTCCTCTGGAAACTGGGCTGCTGTAATCTGAAAACACCAGACCAAAATCAAAACCGTGACCTTTGTAGGCACTTGCTTGTAGGCACAAGTATTTTAAAGAATACTAAATTATCAGCCTTTCGAAAATGAATTTTAAAAGGCCTCAGATTGTTCTCAAATTTCTAAATTCCTTTAAATTTTCATTTTATTTTGTTGTATTTTGCTCTTTACTTGAGAATCATTTTTCTTTCCTATGACTCAAATCTTATAAGATTATTAAATTTGCAAGCAAAATTGCACAGAAAACATAACTCTTAAGATGGAGAAATTAGTAATAATGTCAAGGAAAAGAATAATGCTTTAATTTGCCTACATTCAAATTCACAAAGTAGAATTGAACAGCAAGGATTTCTATTGATTTTGACATATTTTTTATTACAGCGCCATGTTCATTTATGAGCTAAATAAATCTCACAAGAGTAATTGCAGAGCACGTGTAAACCTGTTCCTTTGCCCAAGGGCCTCGGCCATGTGAGTTGGCCTCATGTCAGGAAGCAGCTGACCTCGAGGTAGCTGTGTTTGGTCACCTGTTTCCCCCACAACCCCCCTCCACAGGGCCCATCGTGGGCAGCATCACCAAAGGTAGGGCAAGAGGCTCATGATGCCTTCGTCAGTGATAATTAGGTGGCCTTTCATGTTTGGAGAATTTTTAAATACATTTTAAAACGGTGGAGCACTTACTCAGTGTGGCAGAGATGGCAGTGCCTCCCGATGGCATCCAGACCAGCCCCACGCCAGATATACCCAGTTCACAACTTCTTACTTGAGCACAAGGACACAAGCGAGAGCAGCCTTCATCTCATGTGATGAATCATGTGGTTCAAGTGGAAGCAAATGTGCGCACTTGGAAGACAGGCCTGTCTGTGGCCATCGCACCCTCATCGAGCTGCAGAAATTGTCCTATATTTTAAGAAATATGAGCCTTGGCGAAGAAACTGGAAACAGCAGTGCTGAGATAATATAATACATTTTAGCTAGAAAGTTTCACTCAAATCAGATTTTGCCCCTCTGAACTCTTACAGTTTTGGGGACCTTGGCTGTGGATGGCAGGCCATGGATGAATTTATGTAAATCGAATGAGGTGAGTGTGAAAAGCTGTCTCTGCTCGTTAGTAGCCAGGCAGAAGAGCTCTGTACCACACACAAACCTGAGTTACCTGTCAATGCTAATGTTACTGACTGCTTCATGTCTCACTTAACAGTGGTAAATGAGAGTAGATTTGTCCAAACAAGTACACACGGAATGTGCTATGTGAAAGTACATTTGGAGAAACAGGCTGTTAGCACATCTGGTACCATGACTTGGCGGAATAGTCGAGGAAATGAAGGTCCAGTAGATGGACAGTTTCATTCCCATTCCGTCACTTCCCAGTTCCACGGTCTTGAGAGAGTGACTTAATTTTTCTAACCCTGGGTTTCGTAGAGACTATAACGGAAGGCCTTTGGTTTCCTCCACTTGCTGCCTTCTGTTTGTTTTCCTGTCTCCACCTCGTGAATTTTGACTGCCAGACAGTTATATGTGATTGCTGGTGTTGTCACTAGATGTCATGTAAGTTGAGAACTCATCCATTCCTTGGAGCCACAAGGACTTTCCTCTATCACAGATGTCAACACACTATGCCCTTTGGGCCAAAGACCTACAAATTATTTTTGTATTGCCCAGAATAAAAACTTCCAGCCTTTATGCATTTAAAATTCTATGCTTTTTTTTTAGACAGGGTCTCGCTTTGTAGTTCAGCCTGGCCCTGAGCTCAGCCTCAATTACATCCCAGAAATCCTCCTGCCTCTGCCTCCTGAGTGCTGGGATTACAGGCGTGAGCCACCATACCCGGCACTGTGGAATGTGGTACTGGTTGCTACTGGGGTGAGTCTCCACGCTCAATATGGTACGTGGTTACCGGGGATCGAACCCGGGTCCTTGCGCTTGCAAGACAGGCACCAGAACCACTGAGATAAATCCCTGGCCCTAAACTTATATGCTTTTAAATGGCAGAAAGATTGATATTTTGTGACATGTGAAAACTCTGGGAAAACCAAGTTTAAATATCCGGGACGTTTTGGCAGAACAGAAACACTTATTTTTGTGCATTGTGTGGCTATTGTCATCGCTGCAGTGATGTAGGGGAGGGCTCACCACACTGTCCAGATGTCCAAAAACATCTGAAATGCCTGCTGTATTGTCTTCTGCAGAAGTCTGCCTTCCCTTGTCCCGAGCTGTGAACGCCGTCACCTGTCCCATTCGAGACCCTGACTTGCGTGCTCACAATGCAGCTCCTGACTGAATCCTCTGGATGGTCCCCGAGAACAAGTTCTGTTTAGGGCATGAAGTGCTAATGCAGCCTAGTAACAGTGTAATGAAATGCTTGGAAGAACGCAGAGCACAGAGGACACGGTCAGCTACTTCTGCTGCTCTCCTTATCTCGGTGATTACATGTGTTTACCAACGTAATGAGCATGTGTTATGCTCTTGTGTTTAGTTGTGTGGGTGGTGAGCTAGTAGGTACTAAGGCCGGCAAAGGCAGCTCTGACCCCTCTCCCAATGACAAAGTATTTGGAACGTTCCTAAAACACACCTCAGTAACAATAAATGCAAAGCAGAATGTTGAGTCATAAAGAACTACAGGTAAAATACTCTGAGACATAGAACAAAGGAAGGAAGAACAAAATCGGGGAGGAACCACCTCTGAGGAAGATGGTATTTGAACTGATCCTTCCCTTCATCTTGCCTCAACCATTTTCAAAAGGCCATAGCACAGGTCTTATTATTACCAGTGACTGTGTCCTCTCTCTGCTCCTGATTTCACATGTTGTATCCTGTTGTCACTCTTTCCCTCTTCTTTCCTTCAATACACCAATCTCAGAAATCCACAAAGATCTATAATCCTTCTGCCTTCTTTCCTTCTTGCAGTGTAGGGTGTGATCCATCATTGAAATTACTCCTTTAAAAGGAAAGAGGGTGTATGGATAAATAACAAGGGTAAAAAAATGTGATGGTAATTTAAAAGAAAGGAAACAAAGCTTATGTATATAGGGGGAGGAGGATTGCAGGGGGGTGTGAATCAAGTTGTGTCATCTTCTGGTACAATCTCTCAATGTTGAATGTGATGATGATGTGTATTCATAATGTATCAAAGAATTTAATTTAGAAAAAAAAGATATTACTCCTTGCTTATAACCTCATCTCCGTAGTACCCTAGGCCAGCTCTGTAGGGAACAGGAAAGGGGACATAACTAGAACCTCTGCAGTTAAGTTCTAGTCTCCCGTGAACCCAACAGCATGAGGTGAATTAATAAATATTTAGACAGAAACGAGACTTAGAGAAGACATGAGCTAGGGCCTGATCCACGCTACTCTGGGCAGCAAAGATGAACAACCCGGAGCTTGCCACACATTTTATTCGGTACATTAGGGTTAAGGGAGGGAACAGGGCACTCAGAGGCCAGCGTGTAACCGGTGTCTCAAGGGCCAGCATCTTCGGTACGTCAGAAGTAACAAATGTAACAAGTCACTCAGGGGACAGTGGGTTCCTACATTCTAAAACAATGAAGAATCATGTAGATGAAGGTCTTGGTGTAGCTCTGCCCTGGAGCATCACAGCATGTGGGACCAGTGGGGTCTTTGTTGTTATAGAAGGTGAAGTCAGAGTCATGTCATGTCATAGCTGGACTATAGATGGGAAAACTGGGCCTATTCCTAGTTTTAACTGTGAAATTATTTTTCCTCAAATTGTATAGGATTGCACCCAACACAGCTTCATCTCTACTCAGCTCTCTTCTGCTCCCACGTTTCTAGAGAAAACTACACAACCGTGAAGAGTTTTCTCACTTTCAGCTTATGATCTCTCACCTCAGAGAGTACTTGGAGCACCAAGAGGCTGCATTTCACCCCCTCATCCCACACCTCTACATTTACTCCCTTCCTCCTCACTCAGGGTTATCTTGATTTCTATTTGATTAAAAATAAAAAAGATAAGAAAGAAAACTGCCCGAGTCCACCATCAGAGCCCACTGACTCAGCCTCCATGCCCACATTCTCTGTCCTCCCCTTGAGCCCCTGTGCTCCTGTCTGAAGATACCCTTGCTCCCCAGACCCCATTACTTTGTGCTCAGCCTGTCCTATTAGTTACTTCCTCAACACTGGAGAAGAATGCTTGACACCCACAAGGTAAGGAGGGAAGTTCTATTTGAGCTCAGTCTGTTGCGGTTTTAATCCGTAACTGGCTGGATCCAAGGCACAGCAGCATGGCAGACATTGTCTCTGAGGAGAAACGGTTCACAATGTGGTGGGGCAGGGGCCGGAGCTTTCCTTCTCTTCCTTGACTTTCCATCCAACCATGAGCCAGGCATCTTCAGTAAGTTTGTCATCTGCATCCATGACAATGAAAAGCTCACCATTGGCACTCTAGTTCACACACAGAGATCCAGCCACGCTCTGGGGGGTTCTGGGGGCATCGAGATGGAACCAGAGCAACAGGGAAAATGACTTCACTTCTTCTCTGTAACTCACATCACCAGAACGTGTGTCCGTACTGAGCAGTCCCCACCGCATGTAAATGCGAGTTTTCTCCTCCCACCTTTATTTTTTTCTTTTCCTTAATATGCTCTAGCTATGACCCAGTTTCTACTGCCTTCTTCTGTGTAGACATTCTTTTAACAGTCATCAGGACTGTCTGCATTTCCTTGTCCACTCTCCTGACCTCCCCCTCCCCCTGCTGACAGGCTCGGAGTCACAGAAACTCCGGCTGCTTGCATGGGGCTCGGTTCTCATTCCCCATTCAGCCTGGCGTGTTGGCATTTGACACAATCACTCCATCTGTTTTTCTTGACACGCTTTCGGTTGCACTTGGCTGTGAGGAGATCATCTTGTGTTTTCCGTCTGTGTTGCAGGTTTCTGTTCCTTCCCATGTCCCTGACAGACACTTAATTTGAGCTGCCATGAGGTTCAGGTGATGTCCTTTCTTCTCATTCCTTTTATAATTTAATCAAGTCTTGTGGCTTTAAATTCCATCAGTAGGCTGCTAATTTTCAACTGGACCTGACTCTAGAGACTCAGATAAACTGATTATATCATTTAGGTTCTAATAAGCATCTCAGAATTAAAGACCCAAAACCAATTCCAATTTTACAGTCAATTCTTTTCCAGTACTTCGTCCCATCTAGGCAGATGGCAGTGCGGTCCTTTCCAACTGCTCAAGGAAGTCTTTCCCCTCACCTTCCACATCAGAATTGCTTGTGGTTCTGTCTTTGAAGTACTTCTGACCATGTCCCACCACCCTGACACCCCCATGCCTATCATGTAATCTCTTAACTGCCTTGCTTCACCAGCTTTCCAGCTGTCTTCTTTCCTCTTTCCTCTGTCTCTCAGGCTTAATTTTTAACCCAGCAGCCAGAATGATACTTTACATGGAATCAGAGCATCCCTCAAGCTCCTGCATGGATTTTTCTCAAGAAGGGTGGTCTGCAGGGCCGCGTCTCTTCCTGTCCCTGCTCCTAGGTGACTCTGACTGCCTCTTCCACTATTCTTCTTCCAGTCTGCTCACATCCCGGCCACGCTGTACGTCCTCAAATTCACTAGGCATTTTTACTCTTTGGGAAATTTGTACTTGATGTTTCCTGTACACTCCTTCCTCTCACTGACCAAAGGCCGTACATGCAGAGCGAGATAGGAGGGAGTAGAGAGGGCGTCCAGAGGCTCTCAGGGGGCCTCATGTTTCTGTGGCCTGCAAAATCAGGCAGAAATCCCAAGGCTTGCTATAAAGTGACTACTGTGGGATTAGGAATCAAATGGAAGTATCAGAACACTTTGATGTCCCCTCATAACCAGTGGAGCACGTTGCCTACTCTTTGTTTTTATGTCAAGTGTCTGATGCAATACCAGGAATATGATACTCTGAGTTTGGGGCTATAAATACCTTTCTTCACAAAGCTTTAAGATGGAGATGGTAAGATTCCCAGAGATAATGTTTCAGAATTAGGTCTCTCTGGTTAGGAAAGTTGAAGAACACCTATGAGCCTCACATCTACCCCACACAGTGTCAAGATGACAATCCAACAGCTAAATGCCCACCGAAATAAAACTGAAACTCCTAGCAGGGTGCAGTGTACCTTCTGCCAAATCCAGTGCACAGCTCAGAATCACTGTATGCTGGAAAAAATAGGAAAATGTGTCCCTTCTTAATGAAAACAAGAGTCAGTAGAAACTGGCTGATAGGTGACTCAGGCATAGAATTCAGCAGATGGATTTTGAAGAACCTGTGATAAGTATGAACTAAAAATTAAAGAAAGAAAATGTGCAAAGAAGAGCAACATTCGGGCTTGGTTGCTTCAATAGCTCAGCTATGTCATCCATTTTCCATCTTCCACACTGCCATTTTTCACTTTTTAAATATGTTGATGACGTATTTACAGGCAGTAAGGAGCACTGAAGACTTGAAAGTAGAAGGGAGGAATTACTAGACCAACGACTTCCCACAGGAAGCTGGAAACAATGTGGAGAGTGGAAGGTATAGGATTTGTTTTCCCCCAAAGACAAGGAGAGTGGCACAGGCTTAGAACCTAACACCTAGGGGCCACAGTAGGAAGACTGCAAATTCAAGACTAGAGAGAGACCCAGTATCAAAAAACTAAAAACAAAAATTAAACAAAATGAAGGAAGAAGAAGCAAGGAAAGAGGAGAGAAAAGCTGGAAAAAATGAAAAGAGGTTTATCTTATGAGCATTCAGCTTAATGCAAAACAAGAAAAAAGGAAAGAAACAAGAACAAAAACTCAGAAGTCCGTATTAGATGTGATCAACCACATAGGGCTGGTGTTATCTGAAGTAAATGACCGGCAGAATTTAGTGAGCTTGGGAAGAAAACTAGGGGAAGAATTAACGAACCAACAATAAGTAAACTAGAGGTTTCTTTAATCTGAAGTCATAATTGGCTTGTTAAACATAAACCAATATTTATTTTATATTATATACTAACGCAAGGCCTCCCAAATTCCCAAGTTAATTATATTTATAATCTAGATTATCTGTACATCCGGAGCTGGGACGGCCTCTAAGATCTGTTTTATTTATCTTGTGTAACTCCTTACCAGTTTGTTGGCTCACTTGAGTAGGAAACAGGAAATGGCAAGGGCTCATGGGAGCAGCAAGAGGAGGGGGAGCAGCCAATGGTGGGACACGGTGAGGAGCTCTGTGCGCAGCTGTGCAGCGGTGAGTGCCAGGACCCAGGACACTCAGTGAGCTGGGCGACTGCCGGCCAGTACCAGACAGAGCTCTGGCACCCAGATCTGTCCACAGCACTCTCTTGGACCATTAGTTAGTGGGAACATTCGAACAGTAGGTGGATGACACGTTTGTGCTGTTCCACAGGAAACGCTTCTCATGACTGGTGTTCAGTGGGAGCTGCTCTAGGAGTTTCTGATTTCACGACTCTGTGATGAATCATTACAGTAGTATCTGAATCACAATAGACTGATTTCACTTTTTCCAATTCCTACTTCCCTTTTGGGGTCATTGTTAATTCTTCACACTCTTTCTTGGTATTCTAGCCGATCGCTTAGGTGGCTGCCTTTGTTTCCCTTAGGTAATGAGCACAAATCACTTACTTTCATATCTAGGAGGAAAGTGTTACAGATCCATAAACTTACAGTGTTGTGGCTGGAGCAACCCTTAAAATGTCACAGACACACGCTGACACTTTGCAGGAAGAAAACTGAGGCTGAGAGGCTGACATTCCACATCTGGATCTGAACCAGAGCTGTCCCCACTGTACACACTGCCTCCTGCTTATTTAAGTGGATTTAAATGAGCTTCCTACAGTGTTTTATTTTAAATAAGTAATTTATCTCAGTACTTTAGGGTCATGTCAGAGGACCAGGAATATGCCTCAGAATGTACTAAGAAAAAAATCTTATGATTTTGCCTAAAAATGTGTAGCCTATTCATCTCTCATAAAATCTAAAGATTTTAAAACAGACCTTTAGAAAAGTTCCTTTTCACATTTTCACCAAAGTGGGAATCAGTAGAATTCTAATGCTTCCCAACAGCGGTGTGGTGTTAATGTTTTCATCTGCAGGAGGCTGATTACATTACTGACTTCAGCATTATGACTCAGCTGATATTGGCAAGACTGCCTCACGAGCTGCACTGAGCAAGGCGTCTCCTCTCTGCTTGGCTACTTTAGAATACAAGAGTCTCAGCGTGGTGCCAGTTCTTCCTGACACCAGCCACGGTGCACTGGTGCCAGATGGCTGTGGTGCCGCCACTACTGATCTGATCAGAAATCAGACCCAAGTGATACTGGCCAGGCTAGAGGAGGCCAGTGCTTTCTCCTCCCGCTGACTGGCCATCGAACGACAGGAAACCAGCAATGGCAACTGCGGGGCCAATGTTAATCCCCTTCCCAGGCCACTGAGAGGTCATTTCACAGTGAGAGTGAGTCCTGTGGCTTTTGGGTCTTGGCTTTGTCATTTATGAGTGAGGGATAGGACCCTACGATCTCCAGGGCCAGCCTGAAGTTATCGTCATGAACTCCTGGAGCCCCTGGGGCCTGCTGGTGACCAGAAATGACATGGGCAGCCACCCTGTGGCACACATAGTTGTGTGTGTGTGTGCAGAAAACCAAGTGAGCGTGGAATCAGCTCGTGGCATGGTGGAAACGTAGAGGAAATGGCGGATCTTTCCTAAGCCCACTGGTGCAGTAGTTTTCACATTTTGTGGGCGAACCCTTTACAAATGTTGTAAAAATCCTCAGTGGTCCCTTTCCAGAATATCGCACAGCCACACAAATTTCTTTTTAATTTCAGACTAATCACAAACCTCTCCAGAACTGATAACACCTTCCTTAGAACATCCTGGTCTTAGGGTGGCATTCTGCAGGGTGGGCTCTCCGTGAAGGTAACATGGTGGGACAGAAGGGCACAGGCTTTGGAGTCAGATCTCCTCTCTGTTACACAGAGCCATGGGGATGAGTAAGATGGTTCTGCACTGGAGCCTGTTTCTTCCCCCTTAACATAAGATGACAGTCTTCCACAGGACCATCAGCTGCACTGTTTGAGGGAGGAGGCGCTGCTTTTAAAGCCCTGCTTAACATATTGCAGGAATTCCACAAGTATGTTTCTTATATCCTTCAAAAATGTTACTCATTTATACTTGTTGAATTATACTTGTTGAATATCAGTGTTGAAATTAATACGATTTCAGAATCACAAAGTGTTGTATTGAAAGGCACTAGAATGATACCCAGAAAATTCTCACTTCCTACCTGATGATCTGTGCACCTCATGACAGTATGGAGCAGGTCGGGTGGGGCGCCATTCCATACCCTGGTCAGCTCTGGCTGCACTGTGGGCTCCGTCCTGACCAGGACCATCCCAGGCACTGGCCCCTCTTGTGCATCAGAATGTGTCTGTCCTGTGTTCTTATCCTTCAGTACTTCACTTTTCCTCAATTCTCTTCAACTGCTTTGAGTTAAAATGTTTAGAATGGATGATAAGATTCATTAACATACCTCCTATTATGTGCATATTTACTATATTTGCTGTAGCTTTTCAGCTGCTGCCTTTGGCACTTGTCACCCAAAGAAAAGATCAAATGAAAAAATTAGGATGGAATGATTCATTTCAGGTCACTGCTGGTCAAGCAGGTAGCTGTGAGTGTGCCTTAGAAAGGAGAATTGTCATGAGCCAAAGTAGGACCCATCGTGTATCAGATGTCCTCTCATCATTGTGCTAGAATAAAAAATTTTAAAAGGCAATGTAATAGTTTAGGGAATATATACAATTTCTGTTCTTTGTATTTATTTCTTGTTACTCTAAGTCATGAGGAAAAGCACCTTGGCAAAGAGAGATTGAAGTAGACTAGAAATCTCCCATATCTATGTGTATCTCTTGCTCCAAAATCAAGAATACCTTTTCTGTGCAGTCCTTCCTGGGAGCATGGAGTGTCCCCAGTGTGGGTACATCTACCCTTTCTCATTGGCGAGTATACAGCTGCACGTAAGGTGTGACCTTGGTGCTGCCCAAGAACTGGGAGTGTGGTCTGAGCACCTGGCCACAGCCGGAATCAGTCCGAGGGCCCAGAGCAGAGTGGAAGACCCCCTCCTCAGGCACAGAGACTGTGTTTGGAGAGCACAGTGCACATTCCTGGTCAGCTGTCTGGCCGAAGCTGGGGACCTACGCCCAGTATGCTGAGTTAGTCACCCATCTACTCAGGAAAGGAGCTGACACTTTGGCAAGTAGACGTTGTTCCTGTTCATAACCGTATCTATAGAAATGTGCTTCGTCAGAACCAGTAGAGGGAAGGAGGGTAATGAAAAGTTGTTTCAGGAATCATGTTGAAGAAAGTCATTTTCTGAAACTAAAGAAACACTGACATGGATAATGTAAGAGAAAATGAGTATGTTTCTCCCTCTGGAATTCTGAGGATTGACAGCAGCTCAGCCTAGCTGGCTCTGGGCTGCTCTCCTTGCTTTCTCCACCCAGCCCGTTGTCCTTCTGCTGAAACCCCGGGGTTTATAAAGGCAAACTAGTAAGAGAACCCTCCAATCCTGAGCACAGGGATTGTGTCTGCTACGCTGGTTCTCGAGCAAGACCTACACATCTCCATCTGTCTGGATCTTCGCTCAGTTGTCTGTGGTTTGCTGTCTGCTGTCCCCTCCCTCCCTCGGGGGCAAAACCCACCCAGAACACCTCACATTTGGGCTGCTGTCTGTCCCCTGTGTCTCGTCCGGGGGATGTGGCAGGCAGCGGGCCCGTGTTCCCAGCGGCTCACCAGCCTCCTGTATTTGGCGGCTCTTGTTATGGAAAATACGAAGAACATCCCAGAAACGTTTTAGCTTCTTAACAGATTCCAGCACAAATACAAATACAAACCAGAAAGTGATTTTCTAAAACAATGACTTTCCTTACTGGGACAGGGAGCTAGATTATTATTATTGCAAAAGATTATTCCATGACTTCTTACCATGAAGACACTGTGAAGTGAAGGAACCATTATTCTCTGGAGACATAAGAATATCAGGCACCAAAAAGTGCTTCTAGCAGGCAGTAGACAGGCCTTTTGCAACTGAAAGAATTTCCTCACAAGGGTACTTGAATTTTCAACTAGTGTCTGTGCACTGAGTGTGGAGCAGAAGCTTGGCTTGGCCTGCGAGGACAGGAAATCCAAATGCAGGTGCCACGTGTGCTCTTCTGGTGACCTTTCATCCGTAAGAATTAAAGCAAACAAAGCCAGCCCCATCGCCTCTCGGGGGTGCTCATGATGTGGAAAGTACTGCTGCAGTGAGACCAGGAACACTGTTGTTCTCACACCCACATGGTAAGTGTTAATGCTGTTTTCATTCCTCATAATTTGGTTCACTTCTGAGACTTTCTTGGAAAAAAAAAAATCCCATACATTACCTTTTAAAATGAAAAACGACAATCAGTAATTGTTTTTCTTCTCTCATGAACAGATTTAACATATGTATATATATAGATAGATAGATAGATATTTGGTAATGCCTCTAACCTATCAAGTATAAAGTGAAAAGAGAAATTTCATTTCTCACAAAATAATTTTTTAAACTTCTAAAGCTCAAGTGTTTAGTAAATGCCTCCTGATGTTCAACTTTGCTCATGAATTCAAGCATTTTTCCTGGAGGCCAGGTGAGAGCCCTGAGAAGCCTGGGAAAGGACTCTCAGGAGAGCAGCTGGCGAGTCCCAGAGAGGTCCCGCTGCCTGCTTTTCCCACAGGTGGCACAGGCCCCACCTCCAAACCGTTCCTGTGCCTCCCAGACAACAACATAAGAGCAGTGAGACAGCTCAGCCACCCAGAGTAACCGGTCTCAGCTGGAACCCACGGCAGGGTGCAGACCAGAAAGTGTCCAGGGAGCTCTAGGAGCTATTGATGATAGCGCTCATTTTAAGTTTTTCTGTGAGTAACATAACAAAATAGACAAATGATCTTCCTAGTTGGTCTCAACATGATCTCAGCATTAACAACACTATTGTGTTTCTCTGTTCATCCGTCTCGTGTGATTCTCTAAGATGATAGCAATCTGCACTCACTTCAGTCATCATATCCCAAACCCTTCCCTCAACTCCATCTAAACTGAAGCACAGGAAAAGGTGAACGACAAACACATGAAAATAAATTCCGCCCAACTCATAATCAAAAATCAAAACTGAATTACAGCATGATAAGGAGAACTCGCATATTTATGATGGATAATCAGGAATATTTTGATACACTTAGGAGTACAGCTTGTAAATTCATGTCAAAAAACAAATTATATCTGTCCTTTAACACACTGCACTCCTGGAAATGCATCTTGAAATAATTCTGTGAAGGCATAGAGTGCAGACAGTGTTTATAAATGAAGTCTGGGTGCAGTCTACTGGCAGCCAGTTAAAGAAAAAATCACGGGTCATCTGGGAGGATATCATGCATGTAATAATTTGGGGTTTTTTTTAGATATATTTGTTTTTAGATGTAAGAGCAATACTGTGTTAAATTTCAGAAAACCAGTTTTTTAAATAATCCATTCTGTTCCTTTAAAAACATACTTCTTTAGAGGGGGGACTTCAGCTCAGTGGTCAGACACCTGCCTCACATGTGTGAAGCCTGGTTCAACCCCTAGCTCTTCAAAAAGTGAGCAAATAAGTGGTGAATGCTTCTGTTTAGACATGTCCATCTAAAACATAAAATAAGAAGATATTTCTGAATACAAGTAAGCTAGAAAATAATAGTTCATCATCCCCCACGCATTGCAAATTATTAAGTTCCTTTGCTTTCTGTCTTTATTTTTAAATAATATGGCTGTCTTGCTCTTTCATTAATTCTCGAGTGTAGGCATATGCGTAATATAAAAATATTTGCAGTATACTGAAGTTTTTTCATTTCAGTATTAAAGCAGGCAGGAGGAATATGTTACTACAAATTAATCAAAGATTTTTTTTAATGTAATACTAGGGGAAAGGAACCCCGATCCTTGCACTGATGTACTTCTCGTCGCTATAAAAATTTATCCATTCATCTGTCTGTCTGTCTGTCTGTATATCTATCTGTTTATCTATTTGTCTGTCTATTCTGAGCCAGTCTGACCAAGTTGCCCAAGATGAGTTCAAACTTAAGATGCTCCTGTGCCGCCCTCGGTAGTGCTTCCTCCGCACTCACTCTGACCCACAGAGCCTTTCCCCGCCCTGGAGAGCTTCACTCCACCTGTGCGAACCTGATCGACCAACCGCACAGCAAGGCACACCTAGGACACAGACCCTGCGGGGCCGCAGCGCTGCAGCTGCCCCTTGTGGGCATCGTCGTCTTCACTCCCCAGCACGAAGCCTGGCCACGTGGCTCTGGCTTGGCACAGACCAAGCGCTCCACACGTGCCGTGTCCTCTGCTGCGATTGGCCCGTGACACAGTCCACACCCTCCCTGCACCTTGCTATCCACCCTCGCGTCGACACTCCGCCTTCCAGGCAGAAGTGACCACTTTTGTCTCTTGAACAAATAATTCTCCTTCGTCTCTGTTCTCCACAAGCAGGATCTTATGACCTTTCTCTGCATCTGCCAAAGAAAATTATACACTCTAGTTTACCAATATCTTGGCTTTTGTGTTAAGAACCTGTTAGCACCTTTATTTTTATCTGATTATAGGTATTATATCTTTTCCTGTGAGTGGTACCTGAGGTTGAACTCAGACCTCAGAGCAACATGTCCATCTCTTTTATTTTTTTTTTTTTAAGGATTACCTGGGTTGAGCTCGAATTTGTGAGCCTCCTACCTTAGCCTCCCAGAGTGCTAGGGTTACTTGTGTGCATCATGCCCAGCTAGATATCATATCCTTAAACTAGTAACTTACTATTCAATGAGAAACTGGAATTAAGAAAAATCTAAAAATTATCTCGGGCATATTTCTTATAGATAAAAACAAATATTGCAGTAATTTTATAATTTTTATGGGGAGGGTGCATGTTAAAGATTAGTTTCACAGTATCTAACATGTTCCTAAGCATTTCTGTTGCTATGAATCTCATGGACATCAGGCACTGTCTGTCATATGCCAACAGGGGACGTGAAGTTGTGGCCTCACGCTGAGCTCTGCAGTCTCCTGTATCCTGGGAAACACTGTGATAACTGAAGTTACCAGTACATAAAGATACATTTCAGCAAATGTTCTTGTCATTACATGGCTGTGATTTCCATGTTGAGGGTGTTCTGCACGCTGACCAGGCTCACCCTCATGTACAGTGAAACACATCATAGTGTACATACAGTAAGCAAGGTAACCTGCACCTTATTTTTGGAATTTTACTGTCACATAGCACTACCACAAGTACCATCAAACTAATTCCAGTTAAAGAACTAAAACAATTTTCTAATAGAATTTTATTGCTCCTAGTTTCTCTTTGTTAGAGTGATGGTATTAGCTTGTGTTGGAAGATGTGTAGAGATTTGTGTTGTAGATTGATATTCCAAATCATTCTTCACATAGATACATTTGTGTCTTCAGATATATGTATGTATTTGTTCTGTATCTATATATCTGTATTTAGGGGATACTATCAAAAGCATCTACAAGCACCTGCAGCCAATTTTCAATAAACAAAAGTGACTACAGCGAGGTATCACGTTGGTACTTAGTGAGAGTTTCACAGCTGAATTGCTGAAGAGTTCTGTCATCATGTGCTTTGAGAGGGTCCATCTACCCTGGGTATGGAATGGTTGTCTTGTTTATGGTTGTCTTGTTTACCTAAAAATGGCTGGGGGCAGATGGGGATCAGTGGTAGAGCATTTTCCCAGCATACGAGAGCCTCTAGGTTTAGTCTCTAGCACTGCAACACTAAAAAAAATGTAACTGAACTCTACCCCATGTAAAGCACTGTGATTTGTAGAAAACGTGAAACAATGATATGTACTGCTTATGTGTCTGCAGCCCAAGGGGGGGAAATGCTACGTACATTAATAGAAGTCAAGGTTACAATAATGTCCTGTGAGTATTAGTGACCAAATTTAGTATATAGAAGCAATGATTGAGGAGAAGGTAGGTTCATCCTAGAGTCCTCTGTGAAATGACAATTGCCTATGATTTTTACTGGCCACAGGAAGTTACTCCCATGTTGCCTAGAACTGATGGCAACTGGTCAGTAACATGATAATCTGTGGTCTAGAGAGTGTTGAGAGGCTGGGTGTGGTGGCACCTGCTCTTCAAGGCCATCCAAAACTATATAATTAAGCCCTTTTTAAAAAGAAAAGGACTGAGGAGAACCGAGAGTATTAAGGCTCAGTTGAAGGTTTGTATCCATAGAACAGCAATATGAATAGCTGGCCCTACCAGTTCTAGTTACCAGACACTGGCCTGGCATGTGGGTTACACAGTGAGACCATGTTCTCCAGAAGAGACCGAGTCTTCACTGTGAGCGATGAAGCCCTTTGTCCAAAACCCCTGTAGATACTTGTTCTCTGCAACTTCTGTACTTCAAACTTATCTGCACTTGCTTTATGATCTGTGATTTGAAATGACCTGGACCAGGGAACTCGGGTGCTGACTGAGATTCTTACCAAGTAGCAGCCCAGTGAGCGGGACACAGCAGCTAAGAAGGTCCCAACCAAGGACTTGGACTGCTAGGAGAGGGGAATGAGAGGTGAGAGCAGACAGCATTTCCATCTGGGGAGCTGCCTGCCAGCCAGGACCAACAGGGAGGACAGCGAGCCGGCTGAGGCCGTTACAAGCCCGCAGTCCTCTCCAGGTTTCTACCAGACTGCGGACAGAGGCTGCAGCTCACATGGCCCAGGCTAGGACGCAGATGCCCTTCTCCTCTGACTTCCCTCCTCATTCTGCCTCCTGCTCCCCAGGGTGGGCAGTGCTAGGCCGGCTGTTGTCTGCGTGGCACCGCTGTTCAGGGCACCTTTT